>JAVTVJ010001279.1:0-75831 GCA_034509425.1 Eopsaltria australis | reverse complement strand
AGGCTGTGACCCAGAGCCCTGGTCCCGGGGAGAATGCTAGAGAACCTGAGTTGTCAGGAGAACCTGTGTTGCTCAGCACAGAAGAAGGGATTTTCTTTGTTGCTGCAATTGAACTGGGCATCCTTAAAACAGGTACCCTGTCGACTGTTCATAACCCACCCAAGTGGCTGTGGGAAGGCTACTGGTGTGGGAGAGATCCACCATTAAGCTGGACTTTTCTCCGGGCGGCGGCTAATGGTGAGGCAGAAGACCCATAAAAACTGTATTTTTCTTACAGAAGATCCATGGTGTAAGCAAAAGAAACTTCTCTCCCTAAATGAACTGGAAACAAGAGCTGTTTCTGAAGTAGTAAACTGACTAGAGGTCAAAGTGTTGTCTTTTGTGTGTTGTCAGGGAGAATGAAATGGAGAGGTGGGGAAGGAGGGGTGGTCTGATTTGGAGTTTGTTTGGTGGTCTGGAGGAGTTTGTTCTGGTTTTTCTTGGGTTTTTATTTTCTTTTCTTTTCCCTTTTTCTTAGGTATATTAATAAAACTTCTTTGTACTTTATAAAGTTTGAGCCTGCTTTGCCTACTCCTAATCCTCATCTCACAACAAGCAATCAAGTAAATTTAGGTAAGTGTGCTGGCATTTAGCCACAAACCGGAATAGGCAAACTGAAACCACTACACCTACAGGGAGGTGCATGAGAAGTGCTTCAAGAGTGAAGCTGAAAACTCTTTTGGAGAGCCATGGTTGGGGACTGAGCTAATAAATTCTCTGTAATATATGAAGATATAGTCCAAAAGGGGGATGTGAGGTTCTTATTGCAGCCAATGAACTGAAATACCTGGGTAAAGACAAGTAGGTGTTGAAAAAGTACAGCCTGATGAGAAACTGGAACCAAGAGAGAGGAGAGGCTGTGATCCAGAGCCCTGGTCCCGGGGAGAATGCTAAAGAACCTGAGTTGTCAAGAGAACCTGTGTTGCTAAGCACAGAAGAAGGGATTTTCTTTGTTGCTGCAATTGAACTGTGCATCCTTAAAACAGGTACCCTGTGGACTGTTCATAACCCACCATAGTGGCTGTGGGAAGGCTACTGGTGTGGGAGGGATCCACCATTAAGCTGGTCTTTCTTCCGGGTGGCGGCTGATGGTGAGGCAGAAGACCCATAAAAACTGTATTTTTCTTACAGAAAATCCATGGTGTAAGCAAAAGAAACTTCTCTCCCTAAATGAACTGGAACAAGAGCTATTTTTGAGGTGGTAAACTGACTGGGGGTCGAAGTGTTGTCTTTTGTGTGTTGTCAGGGAGAATGAAATACAGAGGTGGGGGAAGGAGGGGTGGTCTGAGGAGTTTGTTCTGGTTTTTCTTGGTTTTTTTCTTTTTCCCTTTGTCTTAAGTATATTAATAAAGTTTCTTTGTACTTTATAAAGTTTGAGCCTGCTTTGCCTGCTCCTAATCCTCATCTTGCAACAAACAATCAAGTAAATTTGGGTAAGTGTGTTGGCATTTAGCCACAAACCTGAATAGGTGAACTGAAACCGCTACAGCATAGACCTGTGTTCCTGCTGTATGACCTTGGAGTTCGCAGTATTAAGAATCTGTTGCTCACATGCTTCCAGCTACACAGGACTGAAAATGGAGTATCCACCTTCACATGTAGGGGACTGGTGATGAATTAGGCACATCACAGATGACAATCAGCAGGCTGATCCTCCAGGGCTTTATCATCAGTGCCACTTCCTGGCCTGAAAGAACTCTGCAGGAGCACAGGTCTGTGCTTTGTGCTTCATGCATATTGCTATTTTCCATATGGGCAAGAGGTAGGTGGCAGACCTCAAAACAGGCATTCTGCAGAACAAAATGTCACCTTGGGTTCCATTGACCTTTCTGAGAAATGGGAAGCTTAGTGTTGGTCCAGTACACAATGAATACAGGGAAAGGCCAAACTGATTTTTAGGAAATTAAGTCATATCCATGCTTGTCAACAAGGGTCTGGATACCACAAGGACATTCATAAACCTATTTAATAGCAGGCTGCTATAACAGAGATTTTGACTTTTCTGTAGTTTAGAATTGTCAGTCTATGTTTACATTCTCAGCTTCCAGGTCTTGAGGCAGTGAGAAACACTAACCCTTGTAGCACAAGCAGGCAAAGGTGTTTAAGTCTGCAGACAGAACCTCTCCACAGTCACCTCACTGAAAATAAAGCTACTAATTCTATGCAAATCACAGGTTTCCTACTGACCCTCCATCTTCTCACAATAAGTTGATTCCTTGTAACTGATTACTTAACACTAGCATTTGGCAAAGAGTTTCCAAAGCATGAAGTTGAATGCCATTGATCTGGCATGAGTAGCTGATCCACATTTTTGAGACATGCTCTCAAGAAATGCCCTAAAGGACCCCATTAACTAATAACACTGACATGGGTTTTATAGATGCCACAGTCCAGCAGCAGCACTATTGCCCTACCTGACCCTCCCTACCTTCAGGGGATGACAGAGAATGCAGAGCACATTAAGCAGGAGATGTACAAAAAGGTGACACATGCTTCATCCTAATGCAACCTTGCAATTTGCAGTTTCTGCTGGACCTGAAGACTTCCATTGTCCCTGGGCATCAGGCATGCACAGGAACTCAGCTGCTTCCATGGCAACATAATTACCCAAAATCCTGCTAGTTTGGTCTTCAACAGCCTAAACAGACCATGACTTAACTCTTTCCTGCTTCCTCACCTTAAGTAGTCCCATGTGGACCAAGAGGTTTGTGATGAATGCATCTGAATTAAATGTGGCAGAACTGAAGGCTTTTTTCATCAAGGCATCTAAAAAGAGATAAGCACATTATATTAAGCAATACAGAAAAAGGACACAGATTTTAAGATTAAAATGGATCATAGAGAAACTCAGCTGTTAAATGAGTTTTGTGACATAGTACCTGTTAATATTTCATTTGTCTCTATAGCTATAAGCTCTGAAACACTCAGGTAAAACCCCTTAGATATAAGGGGGAAAAAATTTGAAAAATCCAACAAAACACACAGAGCCCACATGAGAATTCCCACATTGCCAAGCTTCAGATGCAATACACCCCAGTCCTATGCATCACCAGATGCTCAGCTCAGTGCATTTGAGCGTGCATGCTCTGTGCATACATGCATATAAACATGATCAGATGAACTAGGGCACCAAGAGTTAGAGCCTTGACTTTTTAAAGGGCAGTACAATTCACCTTTCATTTGAAACCACAAGGAATGAGAGAATACAATGAGAAAGTTTGTTCAGCTGTTTTCTGGGCTCCCTCAGGACCAATACTGTGCCACAAACAATGGGCAAATCAGTGCTTTAACCTCTCATGTGTACAAGGTGGGCAAGGCAATCCATTTTTGACCTCTGACAATTCTGTTTTCTTAGAATGGGCAGAATTCCCTAGAGTGGCTGTAGAACAGTGCCAGACATTAAGCAGAGCCCTCACTGTCAGCTGATGGTTACCTTTATGGAAAGAAAGTAATTGCCAGGTTCTACCTTTCCTGAAGAAGCAGGAATAAAGATAAATGTATACACAAGTACACTTTAGACAACAGTAATATCCTTTGTTCCATTTTTTACTGGAGACAACTCATAACGGGCATGAGCTAAGGTGCACTAGCTCAGTGAGGTGCCAACTGACTATTTTTCACTGACTGGACCCATAACCAGCTGCAGAGAACTATTGTGTTATTGTTTGTAAAACAACAGTTTCACCATGTCTATGAATTCCAAAGAAATTCCAAACTAGGGAAATGCACAGTACACCACCATAAGTGGCCTTAAAAATAATTGATCCAGTTATTTTGCACGATATACTGATAGGTAGCTCATGTATGGGAAAACTGAACTGCTGGGGGATTCAAAAAAGATGAAAGGAAGTGGTCAGATGCCCAGGATTGTTTGGAAAGTCCTATTTCCAAGCAAAAACATGAAGGGATACTATTAGTCCTCATATTAATCAGACCTAACCTGAATTACTACTCCACAATATAGTGTGAGAAATAGTCCCTTGTTTGAACATTTGTTTGTGTCTTGCCCCATGTTGGAAATCTCTGCTTCCTGAAGAAATTAAAGGTAAGAGACATCAACTAGGAGGTCTTTCTTTACAATCTCAGAACACTATACTAGGGAGGCTACTTCCTGTGAAACACCTTTTAAATAAACAGCCTTGGAAAGGTAACTGACCTTGAAACACAGAACTACTGGCTATGGACAGCCCAGCATCAAGGAGATGCATCAAAGACTGCTGCAACAGAGCCAGCCTTTGGCAGCACAAAATACACCAGGTTCAGAATGAATCTTCCACTCCACACAACAGCAGGGCACAGCTTGGCACTTTATCTGCCAGGGACAAAAAGGCCCAATGGCCTGGCCCACAGGGGCCTTGTCCCACCTTGCACAGCGGTGTCTGTGGCACTGAACCAGGTCACACCACAGAGTGAAGAAAGGCCCAGTCACCTGTTGTTTCATGCACTGCTGTTTTCACTGGGGCTTCATCTTTGAAGACTGAGGATATCCTTAGGAGAGTTGAGACTATTTTCTCTACATCAGATGTATCTGTCTGAAAGAAAAAAGAAGAAATCAGTTCACTGCTAGACAGCTACACAACATGGGTCTCTGCTAGGGCTGTGGCAAGAATTCCAGCCTTCAGCTGACTGATATCAGCTTTGCTTTGGCCATATCACAAGGCACAAGCAACACAAACAAAATCACTCTATGTAGAAGCTCTGATGCCAGTTTAAGCATTAACTGCATTATCTGCTTCCATAAGGTTCTTTGGAATCACTGGAGAAAAGATGCAAATCTAGGTCAAGTTATCACGTCTGGCAATTAAACAATTTTGTGAGAAAAATCAAGCCCAGACAAGCACAAGCTCACCTACCTGCTGAGCTATCAGCACAGAGCACTTTGGTCCGAGTTACAGCAGCTTCTCTGGTGATGGGAAAGCAAGGAAAGTGGCAACATCCACAGGAGGAAATGGCACTGGAGTTGAAGCCTGAAACAGGCAGAATCCATCTCAAGTTTATTCTTGGAAGTAAATAAATTGGTTCAGCAAAAGCAGATGGGACAGGTCAGGGCACAGCTATACCAGGCCAGAATTTGTTCTGTTTGAAAACAGCCTGACCTAAGCCCAGAGTTGGAATGGCCAGGATATGCTAGCACAAGGACAAGGCACTGCATGTACAAGGTCCCCACCACTTTCTGAACATGGAAGATTTTGCCACCCATGTGTTGCTACAACCACTACTCCGCCTTTCCCTCCATGCATATGTACAGCATGCACACTTTCACAAAACACATTTTTCAACGAATCCATTTTATTTCCTGAATGTTATCTCCCTGTTACAATAGGGTCAGCCCATGCAGGAATGTGGCTGCCTGTCAGCACTTCAAGTTCAGACTCCAGAACCTCATTTCCTCCTTTACTCTCCTCCAGCTGATGAAACAGGAATCCATCTGGAAGTAAGCTTACTTGCAAATCAATTATCTTCTTAGGAGTCAGTGACTCCTGTTCTTCCGCTCCTCTCTCCTTCAGCTGTTGCTGTTCCTCTTCCTCTTCTTCCTCCTCATCTTCATCCTCCTCATCTTCATCATCACTAAGGTTTGAATATTACACATTCCATTAATTACACACCTGGGATTCCTGTACACTGGCACTCAAAACTTTTCAAGAACAAAAAAGCTCTCCTCAAAGTCCTACTGCAAGAAGCACATCTTACCTACAATACACCAAGAGGACACTCAATCAGTCACCCAGCTGAGAATAGCAAGAAAAGATCAACAAACACAATCAGTAACTAATGCTAAGGTAAGTCCATCAATGAAAACAAGACAAGCTTAAGACACATCTTTGACTGTGCTCCACACTCAGACCAACATCCATCAGCAATGACAGTTCTTATTTTAAAATGAGATAGGTCAATGAAAGTGTGGATGAAAATTGTCAGAAAACTTCTGATTTAAACTCCGGTACCACACCTACCTCAAAGATCCCAGCACTGATGCCATATTGAAGCCTTCGAGGATCTCATGGAGTTGCTCACATGCCTCTTCTCCCAGACAGTTACCTAGGTTGATAGAGGAAAGGGAGTAGACTTGACAGATGCATACAAGTTTGTTCTTGAGTACTTAGCTGTATATTCTTGTCTATCTCTTGTTTCTGAAATCAGTTATATGCCATTTCTGCACAACACCTTAGAGGCAGCAACACAAACTGCACTTATCAGACAGAATCAAACAGTTGTTAAACAAATTTCAGCAGCATTACACAATGGTTGGAGATGAAAATCCCCTAATGCTTCAGATTCTGTTAGAGAGACTTCCTGTTATTTCTCTAAATAGCTCTTGTTCTTCGTGATTCTAAAACAAGGACACACTGCACAGCACCAGTGAAATGCAGTGACCCAATGTATGAACAGCAAAAGTCAACAGAAGTCAAAGTTCTCACACTCTTCTGCAGAGTTGCACACAAAGGTTTTTGTTTGCAAGTATGAAGTATCTGAGATAGCACTGAATAATTAAGAGTTTCACTGAAAAAAGGTATAGATATCAGCCTAATGTTTCCACCTTATGAGGTATATCAAAGGCTTAACACTTAACTGAGTTCATGGTTTAAGAAAACTTTCAGCATCTAACCATTTCCTGTCCCAAGGCCATGCAAGTTCAGCTACTGAGTACTGTTTTTTATATGCTGACAATTGCAAGAATAGAATATACGGTTCTGTCAACATTCTTCCTAGTGGTTTCTCATTGGGATGAAACTAGACATACTTTGATCTAGCAAACTTACATACCATTGAGATCCAACTTCTCCAACTCTGTCTTATCTTCAATACCTTTAGCAACAGTCAGAGCAGCATCTCGTTTGATCTCACAGAAAGACAAATTCAGTTCCTAAGAAGCAGAAGAACATTTTGTCTGCAGAATTCCTATTAACATCTATCATATCCCATAAATTTCATGTCCTCACAAGTGTCCTGAAAAGACTCTCATTTGAAGAGGTTACCAGCAAAAGGAAGTGTTATTAATTGAAAATAAAGCCTGACATATGCCTACCTCATATACTTAAAAGGGGAATTTTGAAACATCCTGGTGTTAAGAGCAGCACTATTAAAGGTGGCAATTTTACAATACCTACAGATCATTGCTCACCTAAAAGGTAGCAGACCTTACACATTTCAGTCCTTAGCAGTCAGCTGACTGGAGATCTTCACTTATCAAGGGTCACAAGAGCACTCCAAAACTCACATTCCAGTAAGTCTAACAGAAGGGCAGCTACTGTATTAAACAGATTGTATATTTCCTTTGACACTTCAGTTGCAAGTTAAGGCCTTCAAAAAACAAGCCATGAGTGGTGCTACTTCTGAGAGACCCAGCCAACAGAGAAACCATGTGGACTAGTAAGAGTAAAGTTATTCAACAGCCAGACACCATCCCCCACCATTCCACATTGTGCTCAATCAATCCCTTCCTGAGAAGAGATTGAATATTAACAGCAGAAGGGAAGCAGTCCTTGAACAGAATGAATCAGCTGCAATTGCTTCATGCTACCCTCCCTTAACCATTTCTGCTCTGGAAGAAAGGATTTAACTTCTGGCTCTTCATCTCAATATCCCATTACTTAAGTTTTCTTGGGAGATTCAGACAAGTTCCAGTAGAACCAGCAGAAGCCCAAGCAAGGGATCACACACCACAAAGAGCCTACGTCTTTCTGTACCAGGTTCATACACACAAATAGGTATTAGACTAACTTTTGTCTTTGACTGCAAGATCAGGAATCACATGTTCAGCATCTGTCTCAGGGCAGTTATGACTCATGGCAGGTGTTTCTAGAGATCCTAGTTTGCTTACATTATTAATTTGACTTCAGCCTATCCAGAATGTTGTCAGATTCAAGTCCTGTGCAAATAGTGATGTAGGAGGCTGTGGTATCACCAAAAAACCTAAAAATACTTGGACACTTGATTGATGCTCTAACAAAGAAAAAGCATTAACTGTATGAGCTATGAAATGCTGAAGAGACTACAAGCTGTTCATGAAATCCCTTTTGTGTCAGTCCCTACTCATGAAACTAGGAAGTTCTAATAGCAGGTACTTCCATTATCAGATTTCTTGAGTAGCACTTGCTGAGTTGAGCCAACAGCTGCAAAAACATCAAGAAAAGACTAAACACATCACAGGTACACCTCCACTTAGCACAGCCCTAGCTGGATGGTGGGATGCCACTGATCTACAGCACAGCTTGTTGCTTTTCAGCTGTGAGCACAGAGCCTGCATGGAACTGAATCCTATTTTAAAGTAATCAGTTGCCCTGGGTTGACTGTATGATGCTTGTATCCCCAATCGTCTGTCCTGCTTATGCCAGATATTAAGTTCTGTAGCTTTAAGTTAGGCCCAGAGAGACAGAGAGAGTGAAGAGAGTAAAGGGGGGGAGAGAAAACACACACAGTTTGTCTACATGAGTTACACCTTACTCCCCTGGAAATTCCTTCAGAGACTGCGCTCGAAGCGGGGACAGAAAAGAGAGATAAGCGCTCTGTGTGCTCTGGGAGTTCGCAGCGGAGTGCTCTTGGAGATCTCTCGGCTTTTGCAAGGAGAGAGAGACTTTGTTTCTTTTGCTGTTTTTTTTTCCTTCTGGGACTGGTCAGTATCTCTGTGGTCCAAGACATCAGGACAATCCCCCGGGGGCCCCCCGACTCTGCAGCCAGGCCTGGCCATCGGCCCCAGCCTCTGGAGGGACTGAGGCTGACACAGCCACACCCACAGAAGGACTCTGGATCTACCATCTCTTCAGAGAAAGGAGAGGTTTCATTGTTTTATATCATTCAATTTTTTCCATGCTTGTGAATATTCCACTTGTTAAATAAATAGTTTTTTCGACTTTTTCTCTAAGGAAATCTTTTCCCGAACTGGTTTGGGGGAGGGGCGGCTGGAATTGGCTTTTCTAGAGGAGACCCCCTCGGAGGTTTCCTCCTAACATTTGCCCTAAACCAGGATGTGGTATATGTTACAAAATAATTCGTGCTAAAATTAAGATTGCAGCATTTTACTGAAGTTGAGAGAAAGCACAAATGCCGGAAATAGGTGGACACCAAAAATTGTGCATTTCATGGGACTTCCTCCTCTGGCATAGCTCCAGGATATGTTCACAGATAAGCATTTTGTGGGACTTCCTCATCTGGCAGAGCTCCAGGATGTGTGTTCTACATGTGTATAAACAAGGATATGGATCCAGGATATAGATTCCATGTGTGCATATTCAATAAATAACTTACGTCGCCAGAAAGTCATTCCCTCAGCAAAATCGACTACTGATTTCAGGAACCGTTGTCAGACATGGTGGAAAGACAGGAAAAACTACATTGTTGTATTGAAAAGATAAGATTAACAAAGAAGAAAAAAGGTATAAAAAGACACCTCATGGAAACCACAGCGGGGAACTGGTGAGATTTGAACCAACAGTGTTTCGGACCCAGTTCACCCCAACGCCGATCGCCTGGCTCGGCGTTGGTTTTTTTGCTTCATGGCTTTTTTTCAAATTTTATACTTTGATTTTTAATAAATTCTCTTTAATCATAAAATTGGATGATTCATTTATAACACAGGACATCAGTAGTGGAAGGAGAATGAACAGAAAAACATGAAATGGAAAACATGGCATTTTTCAAAAGAGCTGGACAGCAAGCAGACAATACCTCTAATTTATGAAGCCCTTCTTTAACAGCATCAGCAATAGCAACAGCACCCTTGGAATGCACCAGGCAGTCCCCAAAGTTGATCACTTCAATCTGCCAAAGCACCTCAGGGTCTGCAGGCCAAGACAGCATAGATTTGAAAGTGGACATGCAAGTAAGCGAACATCCCATTACTTCTGGAATGTCATCTTTCCCATTGCAGCATGACATGGTTCCACCAACCCAAAGGTGCTAATGCCAACCAGACTTGAGACAAAACCCAAAACAACTGCTCAAAGCAACTCGCCTCTGCCATGGCCACAGCTCCTTTCTCTGTGAAGGTGTTGTCATTCAAGTTTATAACCTTAAGCAGTGGGTTGCTAGCAAAGGCCTGTGCCAGTGCTGTTATGCCAGGATGGTTAATTCCATTCTGTGGTATATGGACCTCTTCTAGAGTCCCAATGATCTGGGAAAGGATGTAGATAAAAAAAGCTTTTAGAAAACATACTTCAGCTCAAGGGTATACTGCTCCACTCTTAGGATTTACTTAAAATTGTTTTGAGTTCCAAAACTCCATCAGTTCTTCTACAGTGGATTATTTACCAGCAATTCTGTCACAAACCTAAGTGAAATTGCAGACACATGGCAAGTGTCAGAAAAATACAAAGCCCTGATTTGAAGAGACACAAGTATCATTGTCCTATATGCCTACTGTAAATAACTTACAAGAGTTCCTCACCTGTGGTTCAACAACACTGACATAGACCACACAACATCACTTTAATTTTCTAATTAAAATCTACATTTTGCCCTGACCACAGAAGCAAACATGTAAGAAATTAGTACAAACATTGTTTATGGACTAAACAGCATGCCACATAACACAAATGGCAGTGCCATTCAATCTTGACTCTCCATGAATCACACTGTTATACAACTCTTGAAGTATTTAAAAAGTCTTATTTTTGCCATAATTACTGATTAATCAAAATCACATCTAGGCAGTTTTTTATGAAAAAAGTCAACCTGTAACCTGCAATACCATTGTCAGTATACCTGACAATATGCACTATAATTCAGAAGTCACTTCTAGCAGCAATTGAGTTAAGAAAAGGGAATTAGGTGGCCCCAACCACAGTGAATTTTCTTCCTCCTACAAAAGTGCAAGTGGGCCAGTGACAGCTAGAGAAAGCCAGGCAACACTTCAAGCACTGACCAGATTATTCTAGCAAGAACACCGGGCTGCTTTTGCCAGAAGACTGAGCAAAGCAGCACTCAAGAGGACAAGCTAGGATACCTACCCAGTGCCAGTCAACAATCATTAGCATAGAGAGAGGAAAAGGAATAGGACTATTAAATTACTCAGGAGAGGACTATTTCTCCCTCAGGTAACTACTTTACACGGCTACTAGTTATATGTTTGGAAATTTAGGTCACATAAACAGTCACCAACTCTAATCCCACTTGTTGAAGACTCCAGTTTCAGCAGCAAGAAACATTGTGACTTTAGTGAACAGACGACCAGCTCCTTCCTCTGAGCTGAGGCAAACTGTGCATCACCTTTAACATTAGCACTTGAATCATACCTTGCTCCAATTTGCTGTCAAATCAGCTCTGGTTTGATACCCACCCTGAAGGCTTCAGCCAGGGCAGTAGCACCATCATTCTCCAGATGATTTCTGCCAGCCACAAATATTTTTAAAGCAAGAGGCTTGCCCTGGGCACTTGATTTTCTGTGACACTCTTTCAGAGCAGCTGCCAATATCTAAAAATAAAACAAGCAGCTTATATTCCCCCAGCATATCATTCTACAGGAATCCTACTGTGTTTTGTAGATCCACCTCAAGAAATACTTTGGGCATCACTGAAATGTACTTGTTTCTACAATAGGGTATACAATTAAACTGCCTGTGGTAGTTTGAAAGCAAATCAGTGAGAGGCTCAAAGTCAGAACTACAATTTAATAGGAAAAATGTAATAATACAAAAAAAAGAAAAAAAAAAAAAAAGAAACTACTGACAGAGTCAGCAGAGTCAGAATACAACTTGACACCCTGTCGGTCAGGGTGTTGGTAGTAGTCCACTTAGAAGGTGGTTGTAGTCTTCTGGGAGTGATAGATGCGGTTCTGTTGAAGCAATGATCTTGAGAAAGGTGTAGTTCTCTTCTGAAGGTACAGTGGTGGTGTAGAAGGGTCTGGTCTTTTTCTGGGAATCTTGTAGGAAAAGCTGCTTATAGTGCTTCAAATCTCAGTTTATATGCAGATCGGGATACATTGGTTCCTCCCCCTGGGCGGGGCATCTCACAATGGGATAATGAGCTACTATCTGCAATGTTTGAGGTGAGTCAAGTGCTCATCTGGCCCCAACGACTGGTCCATTAGCAAACCATTCTGCAGCTATCAGGAACACTGCCACGTCTGGCCCTAACGACTGGCCTATTAGCAAACCGTTCTGCAGCCATCAGGAACACTGCCACGCCCGGCTCCAACATTCCACGAAGATGGTGATAGAATACATACCATTGTAACTTAAGACATTATCCACCCCTTATTCTATCACCATCTATGTGATACTCGAACTAGTACTCTCTTTTATACATATATATACGTATACAATGAAACTTTACACACAGTTCTCACTTAAAATTAAGTTTCTTTGTGGTACACAATGGGTTTCTTTATTTTTTTGCATTACCCACCAAGTGTAACCAGGTCTTTGAGCAAAAACAACTTTGTGGATAGGTTTGCTTTTGTTTGAGGTGGGACTAATCTAAACAGTCTTTTTTAAAATACTTCTCATGTGTACTACAGGGACTCTGTCTCTGTCTACTGTGTGCAAGGGTTCAGACTGGGTAGGACTAGCTTGATTGATGGAGCTTCGTGTGTTGACTATCCAGGTGGCTTTTGTTAAGTTTACTTCTTAATTTTTGAAGGTCTCTTTGTTAAGTGTTTTTAGGGTGGTCTTAAGCAGTCCGTTGTACCGTTTAACTTTCCCGGCAGCTGGTGCATGATAAGGGATATGATATATCTACTCGATGCTATGTTCTCTGGCTCAGCTGTTTATAAGGCTATTCTTGAAATGGGTCTTATTGTCTGACTTAATTTTCTTAGGGGTGTTATGTTTCTACAAGACTTGCTTTTCTAGGCTTAAGATGGTGTTTCTGGCAGTAGCATGAGGCACAGCGTAGGTCTCTAACTATCTAGTGGTTGCTTCTACTATGGTTAGCACGTAGTGCTTGCTTTGGTGGGTTTGGGGAAGGGTGATGTAGTCAATTTGCTAGGCTTCTCTATACCTAGACTTTGACTATCGTCTACTGTACTACAGAGGCTTTACTTGCTTGGCTTGCTTGATTATAGCGCAGGTCTCGCAGCCATGGATGACCTGTGAGATGCTGTCCATGGTCAAGTTCACTCCTTGGTCACGAGCCTATTGGTACGTTGCATCTCATCTCTGATGACTAGAGGTATTATGGGCTCAACGAGCTAGAAATAATTCTCTCTTGTGCTGCCAGTCTAGATCTACTTGTGATACTCTCAGTTTGGTAGCTTGGTTTACTTGTTTGTTGTTACGATGCTCTTCATTGGCCCGACTCTTGGGTACATGTGCATCCACATGTCGAACCTTCACAGTCAGCTTCTTTACATGGGTAGTGATGTCTTGCTAAATCTCAGCGGTCTAGATGGGTTTCTTTCTGCGCTGCCAGTTGGCTTTTCTCTAGCGATTCAACCAACTCCACAAAGCGTTAGCTACTATCTAGGAGTCAGTGTAGAGATAGAGTCGAGGCCACTTCTTTCGCTCAGCAATATTTAAAGCCAGCTGGACGGCTTTAAGCTCTGTGACTTGACTCGATTGACTTTTTCTTTCAGTAGTTTGTGCAACTCGTCGTGTGGGGCTTTATACAGCAGCTTTCTACTTTTGATTAGCGCCCACAATTCGGCAGGAACTATCAGTGAAGAGGGTATATTGTCTTTCACTCTCTGGTAGCTCGTTATATGGTGGGGTTTCTTCAGCATGTGTCACTTGCCCCTTCTCTTCTTCAGAAGATAATCTAAAAGTCTCACTTTTAGGCTAGTTTGTTATAATTTCCAGAATTCTAGGGCGATTAGGGTTTCCTATCCGGGCTCGCTGTGTGATCAGCGCAATCTACTTGTTCTATGTGGCGTCAGTGGCATGATGTGTGGAAGGAAATTTTCCTTTGAACATTCAACCCAGCACTGGTAGTCGGGGTGTCAGAAGCAGCTGTGCTTCGGTGCTAATTACTTCTGAGGCAGCTCGAACTCTTTCATAAGCTGCAAGAATCTCTTTCTTGGTTGGGGTATAGCTGGTTTCAGATCTTTTGTATTCCTGACTCCAGAACTTAAGTGGTCGTCCTCGAGTCTCTTCAGGTCTCTTCTGCCACAGGCTCCAGGATGGACTATTCTCTCCGGCCGCAGTGTAGAGCACATTTTTCACATCTTGTCTTGTTCTGACTGGCTTAAGGGCTACTGCATGGGCAATCTCCTGCTTAATTTGTTTGAATGCTTGTTGTTGCTCAGGACTCTACTGGAAATAATTTCTTTTTTGTGTCACGAGGTAAAGAGGGCTTACAATTGTGTTGTATTCCGGGATATGCATTCTCCAAAACCCAACAGCTCCTAGAAAAGCCTGGGTTTCCTTCTTGTTCGTAGGTGGGGACATAGCAGTGATCTTGTTGACTACTTCTGTCGGGATTTGGCGACGTCTATCTTGCCACTTGACTCTTAAGAACTGGATTTCTTGAGTGGGTCCTTTAACTTTACTTCGCTTGATGGCAAAACCAGCTCTTAGGAGAATCTGGATAATCTTCTTTCTTTTCTCAAAGACTTCTTCTGCTGTGTTCCCCCATACGATGATGTCGTCGATGTACTGCAAATGTTCTGGAGCCTCACTCTTCTAGTGAAGCTTGGATCAGGCTATGGCAGATGGTGGGGCTGTGCTTCCACCCCTGGGGGAGTCTGTTATAGGTGTATTGCACTCTCCTCCAGGTGAAAACAAACTGAGGCTTGCACTCTGCTGCCAGAGGAATGGAGAAAAAGGCATTGGTAATATCGATGGTCACGTACCACTTTGCTGCCTTGGATTCTAGTTCATACTGAAGTTCCAACATGTCTGGCACAGCAGCACTCAGTGGTGGTGTGACCTCATTCAGGCCACGATAATCCACTGTCAGTCTCCATTCTCCACTGGACTTACACACTGGCTATATAGGGCTGTTAAAGGGTGAATGAGTTTTGTTGACCACCCCTTGGCTCTCTAGTTTACGAATCATCTTGTGGATGGGAACTACAGAGTCTCTGTCTGTGCGGTACTGTCGTCAGTGTACTGTCGCTGTGGCGATTGGTACTTGCTGTTCTTCAACTTCTAGCAGTCCCACAGCAGAGGGGTCATCTGAGAGACTAGGTAAGGAATTTAGCTGTTGGATGTCTTCTGTTTCTACTGCGGCTATCTTGAAAGCTTAACGATGTCCTTTTGGGTCTTTGAAATACCCATTTCTAAGATAGTCTATGCCCAGGATGCATGGGGCCTCTGGGCCGGTCACGATGGGGTGTTTCTGCCACTCATTCTCAGTTAAACTCACTTCAGCTTCTAATACAGTCAGCTGCTGGGATTCTCTTGTCACCCCAGAAATAGAAATAGATTCTGTTCTCACGTACCTTGATGGCATCAGGGTACATTGAGCGCTGGTGCCAACTAAAGCCGTGTATCTTTGTGGGTCAGATGTGCCAGGCCATCGGATCCACACAGTCCAATAGATCCGGTTGTCTCTTTCCTCTACCTGGCTAGAGGCAGGGCTCCTCTATTCCTGATCGTGGTACATGCTGCTCTCTTCCTGTAAATATGTTTTTGAGGTCTCTTCAAGAGGATCGGTCATATCATCATTCCTATACTGTTCTGAGTTCTGTCCACAAGAGACCGGAGCAGCGTTGACTCTAGGTGGGCTCCTTGTGGTAGCTGTTCCTCTTTTCAGTTCATGTACACGGGCTGCTAAGGAAGAGGTGGGTTTTCTGTCCCACTTTCTCATGTCTTCTCCATGCTTTTGAAGGAAAAACCAGAGGTTACCTCGTGGAGTGTATCTTCTTTCTCTGGCTGGGGAATGTTGGCTCTTAATAGCAGAGACCCTTGTTGGTTCTGGCGAGATGTGGTGAATTTCTTGCTTCAGCTCCTTTCTGAGTTTCTCTTCCAAGTTCCGGACGTGCTCAGCTAGCTGTGTTTCTACAGATGAGACATGGGTGCGAAATGGGGCAGTGACAGTGTCTTCATAAATTTTTAGTTTGTTGGCCAGTACTCCCACCTTGTCCGCTCTTTCTTTTTATTGCAGTGTTGCAAGGCAACGGGAGTATATCTCTGGTCCAAGCCGTGCGAATCTCAACTACATCTGTGACGTGCATTGGACATCATCTGGGTTCTTAGGGAATCTCTCATCTTCTGAGAAAATGATCTCCAGCACGGCCAATTCTCTTAGACATCGGATACCTTGTTCCATTGTGCTCTATTTTCTTTAGTGCACCTGGAGGTTTTCTTTACAAAGGTATCTGTCTTTTACGCTTGCTAGCAGTCACCGCCAGAGGCTGAGAGTTTCTTGGGTTTTCTCGATCCCTTGGTCAATGACCACATCCTGGGTCAGGGATCCAAGTTGCCTGGCCTCACTTCTATCTAGCATGGTGTCATTGGCTGCAGCGTCCCAGATGCGAAGAAGCCAGGTCAGGATGGATTCATTTGTCTGGAGGGTGAACTCCCTCCGTAGGTCACGCAGCTCACCCAGGGATAAAGAGCGAGTGATGATCTCTGGCTCTGTCTCTTCTGCTTGGTGCGAAGGTCCAGCCTCCTCCTCATCGGTCGCTGTGCGGGCTGATTTGCTCCAGGTTTTCTTTTTCTGAAGGGGGGCCACTGCTACTGGCTTAGGCTGTTCTGGCTTGGTGATGGCTTGTGTGGAGACTCTGTCGTTTCTTTCAGTCTCTTTTTCCTCTATGACAGTTTGTTTAGATACGGTGCCTGTTGTTCTGTTGTTTTTCTTGTCCTCATCCTGAGGATACTGTGCTGCATCGAGCATTGTTCTGACTCTAAGCACAGTGTACACAGTGCAGGCTGTACAAAGAAGACAAAGCAGAACTAACAGCAAGATTATACCATCTTTGACATCCAAAGGGAACTCAATATTTTCAAAAACTGTTGTGTCAGGTCTGAAAGGCTGAAAGAAACCATTCTCTACTCTTTCCCCTAGGGGCTGGGTGCGATTGTTGAGGAGGCCCCAGATGTAACAGCCTATACTAGGACAAGCAAACAAAATTGAGTATATATTCCGAATGGTGTTCATTGCCTCAGAGGTTATCACGCAATAGACATAGTAAACTAGTAAAGCAATTTTTATATGATACCCCGGCCTACACAGGAGCATTACCACAGGCAGGTAGTTCCCTGTCTGCGGAAATATATACAGAGCAAGGTACAGGACACATGTAAGTATGTTGAGTATCATGGTGAATAGGTGGCTTCTAGAACACAAAATTTTAATTCTGACTTTCCTCAGGGCCTTGCCTCATGTTGGGCGCCAAAAAATGTGGTAGTTTGAAAGCAAATCAGTGAGAGGCTCAAAGTCAGAACTACAATTTAATAGAAAAAATGTAATTATACAAAAAAAGAAAAAAAAAAAAAAAGAAACTACTGACAGAGTCAGAATACAACTTGACACCCTGTCGGTCAGGGTGTTGGTAGTAGTCCACTTAGAAGGTGGTTGTAGTCTTCTGGGAGTGATAGATGCGGTTCTGTTGAAGCAATGATCTTGAGAAAGGTGTAGTTCTCTTCTGAAGGTACAGTGGTGGTGTAGAAGGGTCTGGTCTTCCTCTGGGAATCTTGTAGGAAAAGCTGCTTATAGTGCTTCAAATCTCAGTTTATATGCAGATCGGGATACATTGGTTCCTCCCCCTGGGCGGGGCATCTCACAATGGGATAATGAGCTACTATCTGCAATGTTTGAGGTGAGTCAAGTGCTCATCTGGCCCCAACGACTGGTCCATTAGCAAACCGTTCTGCAGCTATCAGGAACACTGCCACGTCTGGCCCTAACGACTGGCCTATTAGCAAACCGTTCTGCGGCCATCAGGAACACTGCCACGCCCGGCTCCAACATTCCACGAAGATGGTGATAGAATACATACCATTGTAACCTAAGACACTGCCTCTACTTGCAACACTTGCACACTGTGGTCTCAGGCAAGAGCTGATAATTTTGCAACACTAAAGCAACCTGAACCATCAAAAACATTTTGCTTCTAATCAGGCAAGCATATATGGGTAGGAAGTTCACCATGGGCTACCAATACACACTTGAAGCAAAGGAATTCTACTGGGCTGCCATGGGAAAAAGCACTCACAGCAGGTCAGATCTTTCTCTACTTAGCCCTGTGAAATGCATCCAAGCACAGTGTCCAATACCAGGCTCGTACATGGATTTACTGGGTGAGTCCAGCAAAGGGTGCCAAGGATGATTAAAGAACTGGAGAATTTTACTGACCCTTGAGATTATTAAGGCTGGAGAAGAAAAGGCTCTAAGGGAGATATTATCCATGTGTAAAAATAGTCAGAAGAACAAGATGAGGACAGAAGGTGGTATAAATAAGGCAGAGTCAGACACAAATACACACAAGCCAGTGCAGAGAAAATACCATTTTAACACAAACTCCCTTTTTTACTGTGAGAGTTGTTAAACACTGGGATGGACTATTCATAGAGCTTGTGAAGTCTCCATATTCAAAACCTGACTAGACCAAGCTTGAAGAACCTAGTGTAGTTGCCCTGAGCAGGGGAGTTGGCAATCATCAACGATTGCTTCCAACTTCATTCCCAAAGATGAGACAACTCTTACCTTGCCACCACCAATGCCCATGCCACAGTTATTGAGCTTGAGTTCCTGCAGAGTGTAGCATGCAGGGCTCTTCAGCAGAGCCTCAAAGCCACGCACACCGTCTGGCCCAAAGGCATTGTCACTCAGGTCCAACTCCACCAGCTGGGCTCCAGCAGTGATGAGTGCATCCCCCAAAGAGATCTGTAAGGAAACAGATGGCAGTGGGTGGGAGAGAATGGATTAATTTTTAGTGACTGCATCACTGCAGTGGCTAGGTATGACAGTGATGCTGCAAAAAATTTTCCACTTTGACGACATTCTACATAGCTGCATGGGGAAATAAAGCTTTACTGCAAAATCCAGAAAGGAAGTCGTGCAAATTAAGCTAAAGATAACCATAAAGCAGTTACCAAGACACTATCCCATCCCTTTAGGTCAAATACTTTTCAAAGTGAGTTTCCCCCTCTACACTGCTGAAAGAAATATTGTTTCCATCACGTTGAACTTATGTTCTGACTTCACAGGACTCAAGGAGACAGGGAGCTCTGTAATGGTCTTAGAAGACATAGCCACATGATTTATCTCAAACTTAGCTCTCATTCTATCTGTTGGATCATGAAGATGTTTTTCCCTGTGAAAAGTTCCTTCACTAGCACAGACTTGCATTTATCCTTTAATTGACTCCTCTCCATCTCATACAGGAAGAACAAAAGATAATCACTCACCTATTCTGAGACATTTAGTGTTAACAGCACAGAGAAGGATCAGCTCTGTACCAAAATACAGACTCCCACAAAAAGCATGACAGGTGAGAAAAGAGGTTACATTAGTCAGAAGTCTCAGATCTAGTTTTTACTTATCAAAGCAGGAGGGATCTCAGACCTTAGCCTGCCTGTGAACATGTCACTCCAATGACACCTCTAAAATAAGAAGCATACAGATAAAACCCACTAAAATATTTAGGTCAACAGAGTTGTAATAAACATTTACAGAAACAAGCTGCTTTACATCACTGGGGACAGCTTAATGCTTGGGTTGTCATTTGATTGTACTAAAGAGCTGCAAGAACCAGTGTTGCAGTCACTTCACTTGCAAGGACAAAGTAGCTGAAATGCACACCATAAACATTATACAAGAATTCTTGCTTGTGTTCAAGCTGAAATTCTTTTCTGCTGAGAAAATTACCACAGAAAAAAGCAACAGAAAACAGAAGAATACATTAGGAATGCAGATTTTTACTAAGGTATGAAGCTCAACAATCTGAACTTACTTGAAAAGCCACACTTAGGTGATTAATGTGTATCAATATTTCATACCATTCTCCTTCAAGGGACAGTGTAGTGTCTCTAGCATCACAGCATCCCCTTAACATTAGGCTAGAGCAATAGTAGGAAAACATAGCTTGGGCAAAGATAAACCTCCTGTTGCATTTCCTCCCTACTCAAACATTCTCTGAAGACTCACTCCCCAAAAGATCTGGCTCAGCTTTCCAGAGAACATCATTTGAACTTAAAGTTTTGTTGCCATGGCGCTTTGTTTACAGATGCTGCCTTCAATAGAGGCTCTCCCCCACACAGTTTCCCAGCTTTAAGACTGGAAGCCTTCTAAACAGGAAGTTAGGAATGCAGAAGGTGTTCCCATTATCCCAAAGTCTCCAAGTTATGCTGTATTTTCATAAGATTGCTCTTCCCACTGGAAGAGTCACCAAGCAAGCTTCGGGGGTAACTTAAGGCAGGCTTCTGCAGGAAGAGCCTAGACAGTCCTTCAGTATTTCCACATTATTTCTTACCCTTAACTACTCCCCATTTGAGAATCTCACCTTGAGCTCACTTTTCTTCTCCAGGGCTTTGGCAATAACCTTTGCTGCCTCCACACCCACTGTGTTGCCTTCCAGGCGAAAGGCTTCCAGGCCATCGAATTCCTCAATTTGCTTGATCACTTCTTCAGCTTCAAGAAGCAGATAATCTAGTTGGCCTTTCAACCATTGTCTTGGTTACCCCAGTAACCCTCTGAGATCCAGCAACACTTGTTCAACCTCTAGTAAAAACAGCTGAACAACATTATGTGAGAAGACCCTGAAACAGCAATGGGAACAGAGCTAAAGTGTCAGGTCACCAGAGAGAACATTCTCCAGTTCCTACCCTGCCTTCTCAATTTTTTTCTCCTTCTATTCTGATAGCCATCCTCCTATTTGCAAAAGTAAGTTTCTTTACTTCCCAAATAAAATTCCTCTGCCATTCAGCACGTGGTTTAAAAGCTAGAGTGCATGTCCCTACAAAGGTGCAAAGACTAAGTTAAAAGTTTATGGGAATTGGTGCCACATCAACTGGAAAAAAGTTCCCACTGACTGGCAGAAGTAATGCCTGTTTAGCAAACACATCAGGGTGGAAGGATTTAACGCTACAGTAATCTCATGCAAGGCAAAGAAGCAAGCTGCAGTCTCTCCCGCCAATAGGCATTTGTTATTGTTCCCAAGCTCCAAGGCCTTTCCCCACAGTTCAGTGCCTTTGAACTACTAAACCAATCTATAAAAAAGCTCCACCTTCAGCATTAGCAGAAAAAATAAGCACTATAGCAAATATTCTCTCTGAAAAATCTTCTCTTACCATCTTCAGCTGTGTTGAGTTTAAGGCTCTGGCCTTTGAAGCTCAACTGTCCATCACCCACTTTGGTTTTGGCAAGTGACTGTGCAAGCTTAGTGATGTCTTCTGATGCCATTTTCCTACTTTTCCCAAAAGTTGAGAGCTGTCAATTAAAAGAAGTTGTCATCACAAAAACTCTCTAACTACAATTTATAATCTGTATGAATAACCATGTTTATTTGAACACTAATGGGGTTTTTGTTACTCAGATACCTGAGTTTTCAGTGTCATTAGTACTCTCCCCAGAGCTCAATTAAGACAGCTAGGCTAGATTAATATTCCAAAGCCAACCAGTCAGATGGTGCTGATTCTTCCAACACTGACAAGACTTGAGTTTTGATGGAGCTGTTATACTTCATAAATAAATAGTAGGTAAAACTATGGATTAAGGCCACATTAAGACATTACTCTTTGTGCAAGACTAGCAATTACAACGCACTATTCCTCTCGTCTCAAACCCCATCCTTTAATTATATGTGCTGCACACTTCCCCTGCTCTCCAAAGCAAGCTAGAATGAACACAGTTGTTTTTCCTTTTTCAGTGATATCCCCAGTAGTGCCCTTGTCAGCACAGTTCCAGAACCACTGAGTTGCTGAAAACACTGTGTGTGCTGCATACAAAACTCTCTCAGCTTGCTGGGTGCTCTTTCCTTTCAGATGTTCCACACAAATTCATCACACATTAAACAAGGTGATCTTACAATAAATTAGTGAACATTTAGCCTTGAGGCACAAGTTTGAAGCTAGCCATGGCTGGTAGCATCTGCATAGCATTATTTAATGAATATTAATCACAGTCTGAAGGAACTGGCCTTCATCCATTCAGCAGGATAAATGTAGTACATTTCTTATCCCACTACCTCCACTAGGATAAAAGACTAGACACAGCTGATGCTTAGAAACCACATACCTAAAGAGACTTTAGACATCAGAAGGGATGAAGTTTCATCCCTGTAACAGAAAACTGGTTCCCTTCCATTCTTGTCTGATTAGAAGTGACCCCACACTCCTGTAGCTCTTTGAGCTCAAGAGCACTGGTTTTAAAATATCCCCTATGCAAAATTCCTCCTGATACCCATCTGTAAAGCCTCCAACTTCCCCAGAGTACAACTTCTCTTCAGGGGTCTTTAATTTTAACATTGCTTGTGAAAACAAGAGAGGGGAAATCTCCAAGGCTGAAGAACATCATTTTTCTAGGATGACTATTCTCTCAAGTAGGTGCTGCCAGTAGAAAGAAACCCACGTAACTCACTCCACTCCTACCAGACTACACAGATGCCAAACTCATGGACACTCCCGACCTCTGCCAATCCAACATCAAGAAGGAAGAAAAAGAGGACATCCTCCAAACCATGAAGGCTTTACCAGACAGGAACAGAAGTTAATATCTGAAGAAGTCAGTCTTTTCACCTAGTCTAATTAACAACTTTACTTTTAAAAAACAGTTCCATTCTACTATGATAATCTTCTTTACAGATATACTCATCCTCTTGGCTTCTCTTTCCCTTGAATCTCTTTTTACATTCTTCACCTTACACACAGACTGCCTCCTGATCTCAATATACAAATCCAGCATCCCATCCTGAAGCATGTTTTATAGCACGTCAGCCACACCCAACTGTCAACCTACCAGAGGTCTCTTTGCTGTTAATTCTTCTGCAGAGAAAGCTTCGGGGGAAAAAAAAAAAAAAAAAAAGAGTTAGTCTGTTTGGCAAATCCAAGATCTGGAAATGCCTGAAGACAGGTTTCCTTTTCACTTAAAGTCTGTATAAAACTTTACACTTCCTGAGATCAAAAAAGTTATTTCAGACGAATGCTTTTTTATAACACTTTGTCGACCCCAACAGACAACACACTGGCTACCTGCTGCTCGCCCAGTAACGGGGGTCCTGGCAGCGCGGGGCGACAGCCCGGCGTCCCTGCCCCAACAGCCTGTGACAGCCGCCCCGCGTCGCTCGCTCCAGGGGTGGTCGAGGGCTCCTCTCTTCCCCGGCGGGAGCTGCCGAGCGCCGGCCACACGCTCCCCGCACGCCCCATGTAACGGGACCCAAAGCGCGGCTGGGACGCCCCTGCCCGCTCGGCGCAGGGAACGGGAGCGTGCAGCGGGACCCACAGGCTGACATGTGTGACCCGCGCCCGCAAGGGGGGACCCACGCCTGCGCGAGAGGAGCGCACGTGGGAGCGCCTCCCGCAGGTGGGGCTGAGGAGTGCGTCAGCCCGCGGCAGCGCCCCATCGCACGCACGGCCCCCTCGGCCGGCCGCTAACGGCGGCGGCTGCCACCGCTGCCCTCACTTCCTTGGGGACTCCGCCGCCGGTGGCTGCCTGAGAAGGCGCGTAAGCCTCACGCCGCCGCCGCGCTGGGGCCGCTAGCGAGGGAGGCGGAGGATTTGAACGCCAGCAGTTCTGCTCCCCGCTCCGGGATGGGCTGTGCGGGGCTGTGCCCAGGCCGCATTCACAACCCGCGGTGGTGGAAGTGTCGCTGGGGGAGCTCCCACAGGCCCGCAGGTGGGACGCGAGCACCTTCGGATGTGAAGCCTCGCCTAGATAATGTCCCTGTAGGTCTTCTGTTTGTACTTGGCTTGTTACTGTCATGTACTGTTCTGGTAAGGAAGGCATTTCACAGAATCACAGAATCTGTTAGCTTGGAAAAGACCTCTGAGATCATCGAGTCCAGCCTCTGACTGAACACCACCTTGTCAACCACACCATGGCACTGAGCGCCACATCCAGCCTTTCCTTAAACACTTCCAGGAACAGTGACTCCACCACCTCCCTAGGCAACCCATCCCAGTGCCCAATCACCCTTTCTGTGATGAAATTCTTCCTAATGGTCAACCTAAACCTCCCCTGGCACAGCATAAGGCTATGTCCTCTCATCCTGTTGCTTTCACCCTGGAGAAACAAAAGTACATGGGATGAGGCAGGGTGAGCTGTGCATAGACCTGCCTGCCACTGCAGTAGGTTTGCACAGCATGTGTCTGCAACCTGCAACCTACAGGAACCGATGCAGGTGCCATTTCAGGTGGCAGATACCTGGAGAGATCACTATTTGTCGGTGGCGAGAGGAGCAAGACGCCGACTCAATGTGAGTGATAAATCAAGCTCGTTTATTGTCAGAAAGTGCACACACTTTATAGTGCTGTCCGTGCTCAAAACGTTATTCCCCACAGAAGTTTCCCACAGGAGCTTTCTCTATTCTAATTAAAACACCAAGCTGATATCAGAAGGCAACAACAGTAACAGTTTCTTCTGCCAAATTAATCTTTGGACACCTGCAGCTTGTTTTCAGCTTTCATGTCTCTCTTTCCCACAGTTGTCTTGAGAATAACCTTGAGCAGAGGCCTAGCTTTCGTCTAAGGGGCCTGGATTGCTCACCCACTTTATGTCTGAGCAGCTGGAGAAGGATATTCTCCAACAACTATTGAGATGCGCCATAGTGTAGCACGGTCGGACACGAAGGAATCAGGCAACTCAAGTCAGGTCACAGCCAACCAAGGCCAGGCCAGAGAGAAGAAGAGCCCAGCCTCTCTTTATTCTTTCATTTATATATCTTTTCATGTACAATCATGGATTGGACAATGAGGTTACCGCCTCTCCAATTCCATAGGTTATGAACACAGTCTATCACCCTTCTCCACCTTAGGAAAAGGAATGAAAAACAATACCAAAGGTACAAAACAATCCTTGGCCCGTTAGACAAACATGGACTATGACTATGTTTACACAAAATCTATGAGAACTTTTACTACAAAGTATAAACACAGCGCCCTGCAAAAATCAGGGCGACAGGCCATAGGTAGGGTTTATTCTGCCATTTAGTTCCAAAACATTGTATGAGGCATTTTCCAGTCTCTCACAAATTTCCCAACTGTGGTTTTAACAAGTGTGAGGAAAATAATCCACGAGCACCAGAGGTTTATGTCCAAAAAGGAGACAGAGGAGTCCTGTTAGTTTATTCGAATAAAGGGAGAGGCCATGGGGCATTTCCCCTGGAGTCTCTCCAATTGTGGAGGACACAGCCTCTTTTTTATCCTAATTTCCTGACCACAGGCCCTGCTCTCGTTCCCCATTGGCTGAGGTATTTGAGAGGTACAGACTTCCCGGAATCGCCTAATGCCCAAGACCCCCCTTTCCCAATGTATAATCCCCTCCCTTGTCTTTCCCAGAATGATCCTTCTTGGTTCCTTTCATATTCCAATAGTCAGTTTTATTTATCAGTAGACCTGTGGTTTGTTTGTAAATGTAAATTTCAATGGAGTTCTCCCCATTGTTTCTTTTATCTCTGGGTGCCAATCTTATCTCTCAGACACTGTTTGTGAAGACAAGTTTCTTCATTCCTTTTACAAGCAACAGCAAATGCTTATATAGACCCAAGAAAAGAATGTCAGTAGTTGATGGTGCTGTGTGACCAGAATCAAAAATAGTAACAGAACTTTCTTTTGCAACTGAAGAAAAATAAGAACCACTTAGACACTAGACTATGGTTGTATGTGAGAAGCATAAAGCTGCCAGAATATGTAGATCTGGTGAGGGAATTAATTAGCATGATCTCGAGAAGGAGCTTGAACCTGGAAAATATAAGCAAGAAGTTTGGCACTGGATATTAGTTCTTCACAATTTTTAGTAATAAACAGGATCTTATTAAATACATCAGATTCCCTTCCCTGTCATTCTCCCAAATATTGGGTGTGCCAGAGGGGCAAGAATAAAGTCATTGATTATAGGTGCAGCTATATTTGAAGGTAGGTGTACAATGCCACTGTAGCATAGATCCATATGTTCATTCTTCCTAAAAAATAGCTTTATGAATAAAAGTGTAGTATATGTTGTAAAATAATTCGTGCTAAAATTTAAGATTACAGTATTGTACTGAAGTTGAGAGAAAGCACAAGTGCCGGAAACAGGTGGCCGTCAAAATTGTGCATTTCAAGAGATTTCTGTCTGAATAAGCCCTGGCGAGATGCATTCAATTTGCATCCCACAGACAAGCATTTCATGGGATTTCCTCTTCTGGCAGAGCTCCAGGAAATGTATTCTACATGTGTATATACAAATATATGACTCCAGGATATGTATTCCATGTGTGCATATACAATAAATAATATACGTCGCCAGAAACTCATTTCAGTAGTAAAAATCGATTACTGATTTCAGGAACTGTCGTCAGACGTGGCGGAAGGACAGGAAAAAACTACATTGTTGTATTGAAAAGATAAAATTAACAAAGGAGAAAAAAGGTATAAAAAGATACCTCATGGAAACCACAGCGGTGAACTAGTGAGATTCAAACCAATAGTGTTCGAACTCAGTTCACCCCAGCGCCGATCGCCTGGCTCGGCGTTGCTTTTGTTTCGTGGCTCTTTTTCAGATTTTATACTTTGATTTTTCATAAATTCTCTTTAATCATGATATTGATTGGTTTGTTTATAACAAGAAGTAACTTCTATGACACTGTATCTAGTTTGTAGCAGGGGTTTGCAGGGTTTTGACCCTTGCTGACTACCTGCACATGAGACTGACACCCCAATAATTGCGCTTGCAAACTGTGAAAATCTTCATGTTAACCACTAAGGAAATATTTTACTTCATTGGGGGTGTGGTACATCCCAAATCATGACCTTGCAGGACACCTCTCAGTCTTACAGGCAAAAGAAATTGGGATGGAGGAAAGCACAACATGACTTTCAATTGAGAAATGCAGTCTTGAAAATGAATATCCTTAAATTAAAAACTAGTTCTTATTCCAGCGTAACTCTTGATAGCGTGTACATTTTGGTTTTGTTCCTCTTTTTCCTCATCTCCTCTTAACCTTTCTTCTTATCCAGCGGTGATGTCTTTCCCTTTCACAGGTGCTGCAGGGTTGGAGGTGTCCTGGGCTCTGTGACTCATTTGTTGATGGCTCCATGAGGCTGCCATCCCACTGTGATCTGGCAAATCTGCTCTCCCAGTGTTTACTTTCTGCCTCCAGACCTGCTCCACCTTTCTTCTGTCCAAAAGCACCCTGTGGACAGGGTTTGTTATTTAATGTACATTTTGCCCAGCAGCTTCTGCATCGGAGGCCCAGCTTGGGTAGGTTCTACTCATTGTCATGGTGTCACTGCCTTAAACTAAGAAATAGCAAATCTTTTGAAGAGTTGATAAAAATCAACATTGTCTTATCCATGGATAGTAGCAATCTTTGGATGAAAATCAATACCTAAAAATGTGCATTGTGTTAAAATACTGCGAATAGCATTAGACACTGTTCTCCAGTGTCATAAGGTACACCATACAAGTCACAGCCTATATTTCATAAATTATCAGTTTATTGTGTTGACAATGCTGCCAGAAGCCAATCCTACTCAGTATAATAAAGTCTTTCCTTTTCTGATCAACATGTTTTAAATATTAAGCAAGTTTAGTACACTTCAGAAGTTACCTTCTATCTGCCTTTGAATCTTGGCAGAGTTACACAGTTGTAAAGCACAAGGTGACATTCTCGTGGGTCGCTGTAAATAGAGAAGTGAGACACTCAGGAGTAAACATGTCACAGATTACATTGGGAAAAAGCTGGTAATTTAAGCCAGTGTCAGTCTGGAAATTATTAATCTAATGGCAGATAGAACCCTTTAGGGAGAGGGAAACTATTCTACTAGAGAGGCTGTACTGAGAGATGAGCATAACACTCATTCCAGAGGGTTATTTGAAGTTAGTGATACTGCAGCTGGGCAGGGATGGGTGACCCCCCACCTAAGGTGGTCTGTGGATCTGGATCTTCACAACCACTGCCCACGGTGGAACTTGTGCCACTCGGCCTCCCTTTCCCACCAGCAGCTCTGCTCCTGGGGCTCTGCCAGCATGGACTGCTATGGAGTTAAGTGCACTTTCTGGAAATATTGAGGGATTTGGGATGAAAGCAAGCCAAAATCTGATTCCAAAAATTGTCTAAACTCACATGTGTATACATAAATTTAAAAATATATATGCATATACATACATATAATATATATGTAGATTGTATAATACCCAATCATATAAAATTTAATATTAATATGGTTTATATATATATACATGCTGCATATATGCATCTACATATATAGATAACATTTGTGTATATATATAAAATATATCTAGATTGAATAATACCCAAACGTATAAAATATAATATTAATTGAGATATATATATTTGTTTGTTTGTTTGCTTGTTTGTTTTGGTTTGGTTTTTGTGTTTGGTTTGGGATTTTTTTTGTTTGGATTTTTGGTTGGTTGGTTGGTTTTGGTGTTTTGTTTTTTTAATTGCATATTCCTTTCCACCCAAAGATTTATGTTTTCAGACGATCTTATTTACAGGGAACCCCCTTAGCAGTGCCGGGTGGAGTAAGTAAGGTCTGGCTGGAGCAGATAATTGCTCTGCCATCAGCGGTGGCTCTGGCCCCCGTCCAGCAGCGAACAGAAATGGGTGGGCACAAGGGTCACTGCTTCACGTATGTGATAATCCCGGGGGGTCTCACAATTCAGTTCCTCGCCGCGTTCGTATGCATGCAGTCCCTCTGCAGAGGCAGCTTTGCTTTCTCTTGGGGTATATTTTTTTTATATCAGCAAAGACAACCAGGAAGAAAAAAATGTTGCATTAAAATTAGAACGGAGAGTCGACTGCTGAAGTGCTTTATTTTTTAGATTTTTTAAAAAGCCTAATTCACCTTAAATAATCTCAAAACCAAGCACAAGGGAAAGATCTGTGAATTTTTGTAATTGAAAGCGGTAGCCTCTAGGGCCTAGAGGATATGCAGGGAGGCATTTTCTCTTGCTGGTGCAGCTGAGAGCGAGCGAGAGAGAGCGAGACCTGGAAATGAAAGTAAAGAGATCAGGAGGCACATGGAGGGAGCTGCAGGGGCAGCCGATCCAGAAGCAGAATGCTGCCTTCTATAATTAAATAGCACTTACTATTATTATTACTTCTAGTAATAATACATTAATAATATCTCTAGTAATACAATACCATTTATCAAGGAAAGTTTATACATAGTGTGAGGGAGAAAACCCGAGGAGAGGTGAGTTCTTTATTATTATTTTGGGGGGATTATTTTTGTCTTAAATCAATTCTGTCTGTGTGTTTGTGTATGTAGAAAGGGGTGGACTTGAGAAACAAGAAATTCTGGATGTTGCTTCATTAGAAAGTAAAGGTTTCCGATAGTAACTGCATAGATGAAAGGTTGTGTAATTGGAAATTTTTTAAAAATGTGGTGGAAAATAATACGGGTGAGATTTTGAAGCTAAACCCTCTTCCGCCAAAAATGTGGGGTTTGCAAAAAAAAAAAAGATATTGTCAAAGATCCTAATCCCACCCCCTGGAAAAAAATGTGGTAGTAGTCTAAAACTGGATAGCTAGGGGAAAAGCCCCTGGGTTTATATGGAAAACTTAGTATTAATCGCGTTTGTGGCTGTTTGTGTTTTGTAGGTTCGAGATGTGTGTTCTGGTCTGTATTTAGGCTGCAGTTTCCCCCTCTTGTTTGGTACAAACCCCATGAAACGGCAGAGAAGCCCTTTGGAATTGCTTTTTAGATGCACCTTCCGTAGGGTCTTCTAAAGTTCATCAAATAAGAAGACTGTGTTTTGGTTTTGTTTGGGTTTTGTTTCTTTGCTTTGGTTTTAATTCTTTAATGTTTTAGACAGTTTCCGGGTGGCAGGTGACGTTATGTGTTCGGTTTTTGGGTTTTTTTTCTTTTTTTCCACTTAAAGCCGTCTCCCAGACTCTTGGAGATGGGTGATTTTTATTTAAGCGGATGGGGGGTGGGGAAGGAGGAAGAGTATGTTTGGGTTTTCCTTTTCCCGGGGAAGCCTGGATGTCTCCTGCCGCGGGAGACCCCTCCCAGCAGGGCCGCGGTGTTGGGAATGCCGGGGTGCCGGCGTCCGGCAGAGACGCGGGGGTGCGGGAGGCGTCGCCGGCCCCTCCGCTCAAGCGGCCGAGGTGGCGCCGTTCTCAGCGGTGGCCTCTACGCAAGGCTGGGGATCGGCGGCCTAGTGCTTGCAGTGGGGAGAGGAGGCGAGCGAGGGCTCTCGCGCCATCCGTGTGGGAAGCAGCCCCGGGCTTTAGTTTTTAAAATGAGGCACGAGAATGCGAGCTGGGTGGGCAGGAAACCAAGAGCCAGTGGCTGAGGGATAGGCAGCTTCACCCCGCGGCCTTCTTCTTGCTCCTTGGCTGCACTGCAGTGGGGGCAGGAGGAAGGGTGGCCTGTGGTACATGGTGTTATGTGTGGAACACAAGCCTGAAGGGAGAGGAAAATGAGGTCATGTGGGCTGAGGTGGTCAATTGAGGCTTTCAGCCCCCACCACCATCCCCCTCTCAGGGAAACTTAAGAGTCACTGCTTTTATTTTCACTGAGGGGTGAGCTGGTTGTTGTTACCTTGCTCTGCATTCACTGGGTGCAGTGAATATTGCTGGGTGCAGCTGGTGGGACCCCAGTGACCCCAGTGGTGCTATGGAGCAAGAGTGGCACTATTGGGGTGCTGGGATGTGGGACGGTGGCCGTGGAAGTACCTTGGGGTGGCCAGTGCAGGGGGGGACAGAGGAGTCAGGCCTGGTGGGTACAACATAGTGTTGGGGAATCCAAGAGCTGTTGGCTGTGAGAAGTCAAACCCTGGGAGAGGGGCATGGCAGAAAGCAGCTGCAGGAGTGATCAAGAGCCCAAGTTTGTAGTGGGCTCTGCAGTGTGTCCTTTTGTTAAAAACGAGTCCATGAACAAAAATTTTAGTAAAATAATATTGAACATTTATTAGTAGAACAAGGGCAAAAGCAGCGGTGGGTGCATAGCATATCTGCTAGAGGCACACTTTTGTTCATTTTAGAATGGGTTAAATACTTTTAACTGTTACATATTCATTAAGCTCAGAAGAAAATTTACATTTCAAACAACCCTTTCCTCTGTCTCTGCCCCCCCTTCTTGCCAGAACGTCCCTCTTAGCCTGCCTTGAGATTGTCCAGACACCTTTGAGAGCTGTGAATTGGCCTTATCTTGTCTTGTTCCCTTGAAATTCCTTTGCACTGCAAGTCATCAGCTCAAAAGATGTTTATAGCTTTATATTTATGACTACATTTTCCAATATATCACACTTATCTCGAGGTTATAATTTTACTACAATCTTGTTTCTACATAACTATATTTTATCATAACACTATTTCTACAAAGCCAACATTTATCATTTATTTATCCATTGCACTTTGCTTGCTGTGTGCCCAGTTATCTATTCTGCTGCACCACTAAGGTGGCCAAACTGCAGCCAGCGAAAGGCTCCCATGTTTCAGACCAGTGTATCCTGGAGCCTTTTTCTGGGGAGCTCCAGTCTCAGCTCTACAATCCGCCACTTGCATCTCAGTGTACTTTTTTCTAGCTGAAATGTTACAGTCAATGCCTGGAAGTCGGTCAAGTGTCAACTCATTGCCATCTCAGAAATACAGCATTAAAAACTGTTACGTTCCGTGCTTTGTCCCGCCCCGGTACCGGCAGCAGAGCGCTAGCGTGAACCTGGGAGGCCGTTCGCGTTCTGGAAGGCTTCCCCGGTGAGCCGACGATGGGCACTGCTAGTCCGCGTTCGGTCTGGGGAGATGTTGCCCTCAGAGCACGGCGAGATAGCAAAGAACTCCCAGAGAAGGAGGGCTCTTAGTATGTGAATTCGGTAGGTTTATTACCCCCAAGGGAGCACAGGGACCAAAAGCCAAGAACAGCTCATTCCATGGGTATTTAAGGGAGGAACAACATCCAATGAACTGAGGGCAAAGGGGCAATACAGGGGAGGGGCCGGGGTACATTGCCGAATGGGGTTTAGGGAGGGGAGGGGGGAAGAGAGGACAACGAATGAACAAGGGAGTGACAGGGAATTTCCCAGAATGGGGAAACATAACAGACAAATCAAGGAACCAATAGCAGGAACTTGGGGTTCGTGGCTTGGTGGTCCAAACTACTGCCTCTGGGAGCTTCAGGGGGAAACTCTCTGTCTGTGGAACATGCCACCGGAAGTCCTCGTCTTTCCTGGTTCCGAACCACCGCAACAAAAAACTGCCGAAATTCAGCTCTGGCAGGGTTACGAATAACACCCGTGTCCTTGATAAGATAAATTCAAGTCTTTCCATTCATCTCGTGTTTCTACCATCTACCCATCTAGAGGATATCCACCCAGTTTGTGATTCAGTCACAAAGTTCGCTAGCTCATGCTTCCTTTTGAAGGCAAGAAAACCATTTTGCCTGTCTGTAGCATTTTATTCCTGTCTGGCAAATGGTTTGTAATGTATTGACAAACTGTGAATAAAGTTCTCTCTAGATGCTGGACCAGAGAGGACAAATGTCTCTGGACTGAAAGGATAAAAGCTTTGTAGCGGAGACATTGTCTTAGGTTACAATGGTATGTATTCTATCACCATCTTCATGGGATGTTGGGGCCGGGTGGGGCAGTGTTCCTGATGGCCGCAGAACGGTTTGCTAATGGGCCGGTCGTTAGGGCCGAATGGGGCACTTTACTCATCCCCAACACTGCAGCTAGTGGCCCATCATCCCATTGTGAGATGCCCTGCCCAGGGGGAGGAACCAATGTATCCCGATCTGCATATAAACTGGGATTTGAAGCACCACAGGCAGCTTTTTCCACTGGATTCCCAGGGGAAGACCAGATCCTTCTACACCACCACTGGACCTTCAGAGGAGAACTACACCTTTCACAGGATCACTGCTTCAACAGAACCACATCTATCACTCCCAGAGGGCTGCAACCACCTTCTAAGTGGATTACTACCAACACCCTGACCGACAGGGTGTCAGGTTGTATTCTGACTCTGTCAGTGTTTTTGTATTATTACATTTTTCTATTAAATTGTAGTTCTGACTTTGAGCCTCTCACTGATTTGCTTTCAAACTACCACAGATATAAATACTCAGGATTTGAATTTTGCTGGTGATTTGACTGGACAAGTCTGGACAGAGAGACTTGGTGGGGGGGAGAAAAGGGACACTTAGACACAGAGCTTCATAAAATGTTTTCTACTTCATAAAATGTTTTCTACTGTGTTTCTAAAAATATTTGAAAGACCAAGAAAACAAAAGCTAAACAAGCTTTGCATTTAAAATTAATTATGCAGTATCTGTGGTATAGTGTGCAGCAGAACTGAAGTGTTGCTCATGTGGGTGGCTCACTGTGTGTTGGTTTTGTTGGTGTAACAAGTGCATGACTTGGTCTGAGTGTTAAATGAAACACGGTGAAGAGGCTGGAACAATGAGGGGAGACAGAAGTGACTGAGTTTGCTGGTGAGGTTGTGGGGGAGAAGGTGTGAGGAGCAAAAAGAGGAGTCTGATTGGCAGCCTCCTGCAGTGGTTGGGGCAGGCAGGACAGGTGAGGGGTCTGCCACGCATGAAGGAGATTGCTGGTGTGGAGTCACATCAAAGGGGAAAGAAAGGTAGTTGCTCCTGAGAGGTGTGCTAGAAGTTGTGGGGCAGCAGCACACAGTGTATGCTTTGAAGGTGTTGCCATTGGGGAATGAATCTTATGTGCAAAGTTGTGACATAAGCCTGGAGGTGTGACAGACCTTTAGCAGAGAAAGCTGGTCACCCACTTGCAAGGAGGGAGGAATGTGGGGCAGTACTAGGGAGCAGCAGTGTAGAGGAGAGATCAGGCCTGTGGTTTATGTCTGAAGAAAGCAATGGAGGGTTTTGGGTTGAAGAACATTCACTCTGGAAGATGAGGGTAGAACTGCAGAGTATAAACAGCATGCAGGGCACAGGAGGTTGCCTTTTACGAGGGTTTTGTAGCAAGGATCAAACTGTAGCTGTGTATTGTGGGACTTACAGAGATGCAATAGGCTGGTCAGCCATCCACATGAAGCAAGGGTGGAGATATTCATGTTGGATGCAGTGTCAATAGTGGTGAGGAAGGAAAAAACAGAAGGGGAGCTTCAGGATCCAAGAGTTGGGTAACTCTAGAAAGGAGACATTCTGTAGCCATTCCCAGTAGTCCTTTGACTGCACTCCAGGTTTGGGTGAGTAATCTTTGAATGCCCTTCTCTCTGGGCAAGCAGCAGTAATCAATTCTTGCTGTAACAGACCCACATCCTGCTGTGTAGGATGTTTTAGCAGCAGGATCAGGATAGCTGTGAGAATAGGTACTGATTTCTTCACTCCTTGCAGAGTGTTTTAAAGGCTGAGCTCAGAAACAGAAGTAGACCATGTGTATCAGAAGCTTTTCAAGGTGGTGATCTGTTTTGTGGATATGCACAATTGTAAAGGTGTGCCACGGCATTTTTGGAATGCAGCCATTGACTTTATGATGACCAGCCAGTGTTCAACTGCTCTCCCCACAGTGGCCAATAATCTCCCTTTTCATCAGATCCGTGGGCTGCTGCTTCACTTTCCTGACTTTTGTTCCCTCCAGCATGACTTAGGGAGCAACAAGAGCAGGGCTGCACCTCCAGGGAGGACAAGCAAGTAGCTGAAGGTGATGGCAGTCACCAGCAATGCCCTCATTCATAGGGTACAGTCCCACCACACCTGAACAGTGTAGGCAGAACTTGATGCCAATAGCAGTGGTTCATCAACAGTCCCAAAGAAGATGAGGTGGTGAATCTGGTCCAGGTCCACCCAGCGAGCCTAGTGGTAGGAGATGGTGCCAGAGACAGGACTGGAGACAAGCTGCCTCTAGTGGAGGTCTAAGGTTTGTCCCAGAAATAGAACTGAGGACAAGTTCACCTACAGCATAGCTCAGGCAAGGCAGGACCTGGACCTCAGCTGAAATGGAACTCCTAGACAATGGACAGAGGGGCATAGGTGGGGGTCCAAGGTGAGGCTGTTTGGAGTACTTCAAGCCTTTTAGTGTATTCAGGGACCACACAGCTAGAAATTCTTCCTTCTTCCCCATGCTCTCCCCATGAGCCTTTGGGAGGGTCCACTTGACTCTTCTGCCTCTTCTCCCCCACAGTTTCTCTCTTGTCATTTCCAGTGGAGTCTTTCCTCACTCTTGTCTCTGATGCCCTCACAGCTCTCCTACACTGCTCTGGGATGGCTCTGTCCTCTTTCATGTCTTTCACTGCTGTCTTTGTGGAAATGGTTCCTACTGTTCCTCTTCTGCTTCTCTGCTCTCTCTTACTTCCTCTGTCTTTGCAGAATTTCATACAAGGAGAAAAATTGAATTAATTACCTCTCTCTCCTTGTCTACCTCTCAAGCCTGTCTGCCTGTATTGTTAGTGATCATATTAACCTCTCAATCTCCTTGTTAAATTTCCTTCTTTCTTCCTGATTGCTCATTATCCAGGCTATTTGTGAATCAATACCGGCCTTCTGTTGGTGTTGTACTGAAATATATCAGCTCTTCTCCATCACTTCTGTTAAAAGCCTTTGTAGAGATGTTGATCATCCCTCACCTTGTCTGTTGGCTTTCCCTTTCTTGCTGCACTGCCCATCCTGTTCCAAGTTCAGCTGCTTAAAATCTGCTACCTGCTGCTTTAACCAGATTGCTCCCAAATTTAATGTCTGATGACTTACAAAGTGCACAGTGTCACTTTCAAGCTCTTGCTTCCTTCTGCTGCCACTTTCTTTCTCTCACTCCAGTCTTTTCCCGTTCCTCCAGCTCTTCTTGGTGAAGGGCAGGTATCAATTCTACATTTTGTGTGGCACAGAGCACAATCAATAAGGGCTTGCTGAGTTGTCAGGATTGATTTTTATGTACCTTAAAGGCCCTTTCACCCTGTTCAGACTGAGTGTGTCATTGATACTGCAGGATATCCTAGAATGACAGGGATGGTCTTAATGTAAAAGGGAGCTGGATGATAATGCTTTCCAAGTTGTTGTAGTGTAGAGGTGGGGAAATTACTTTAGTTTTTCTTGTATCTTTTCAGAGGCAATCCTGGGCTGGGAAGGTGCAGTGTCTTCATCTCCATCTCATCTCATCTCAGTGTTTCTGTACTTGCTGCCTTTATCTCCAAGTTTGTCCTCAAATGCTGAGCATTATTTGTGGTCACAGCTGGTTGATATGAAATTTGCTGTCACCAGCAACTCAGTTTTGCCACAAAGTGCCATCCTTTCTCCCCTTCATTATTCTTTTCTTGTGTGACAGACCTGTGTACCTTGGAGAAAGGCCACTGAGGACCCAGTCCAAAATTTGCTTCCAAACTGCAGAGGATGAGGTGCAGATAACTGTTGAGCCTTCCTAAGGTGCTGCCCACCCCAGTTTAAAACACTGCAGGATAGGGCTCTGTTCCCTCTCCAAAGAAGTGTTCCCCAGTCTGTGCTGCTCTTGCCTGCTGATTTTCAGTGTGAAATCCACATTGCATGGATTCAGTGCTGTCCTTTATGTGGACCACGGCAAGCAATTCCATCTCCTTCCTTTACATCTCCCTTTGTGCTATACCTCCATATATCTTATGTAGATAACTTGTTTCATATGCTGTGCAGTAAACCAGTTTAAATCTGTCCCAGATAAATAGTGGTCAGAATTGCTTATCTTGGGAGAGTCTCGGCACAAATTCCTGAAATGACTGCCAGTGCTGACAAAGATGGTGTTGGGTTTCTTCCCTTTGCTAGAAGGCAGTCATGATAACAGTTGGTTCCCATTGCTTTATTTACTGGCAGCCTAAGCAGAGGGCTCAAACTGAAGTAATTCCTCTTTGCCCATGCATCCTGTCAGTGGCATGTGAGATAAAGCAGATACTTGGTAGTGAGCTGCTTGTTGTGCTGTATCTGCAGTGTGGATAAATCATGGGCTTATCTGTTCAGGGCATCTGGTCTGGAACATTTTGTTAGTAGTAAATTCAGGCACAAACAAAATACTGTGCTGTTTAATTGCCAGCAAGACCTAAAATGACTCACTTTGTGTTGTTTCTTTTTCTTCTTCCTCTGCAGCGACTATAATGGAGAGGCAGAAGAGAAAACAAGAAATAGAGAAAGGACTTCAGTTCATTCAGTAAGTAGACAATCTCAATGTTCCCTGTGGATTTGGAGGCAGTTGTCTTTCTGTCAAGGATTGCAGGAACTGAGTTTTTCCTATTCACTGCTTTGAGTTTGCTGCATGGGAAAGAGATACTGTCCTGAGGATTTTGACTGTGATTTTTCAGGGTGTTTCTTGTCCTGTTAGCTCCCTAAACTTGAAATTCTGTCATTTTAATATCCTTTGGTTTTGCCCTCCACTGCAGTTCCAGGATGATCTTTATAGTCAGCATAATGCTAATAGTACTTGGACCTTCTACATCATCTTCAGCATGAAGATCTCAAAGGGCTCTCTCAACAAGATTGTCCCACCTTTGTTAGGAAGGGAGATAGTGTTTCAGTTCTGTAGGTGGGGAAACAAGGCACATAACTTGTTAGGTACCCCATATGGTGCCTATAGGAAAAACAGATGACCTGGGCTCTTTTTCAGTTGCCAACCTGGTAGATGTCTCAGATCACTCTTCTATGAATATCATGTGGCCTTGTAGAGCTTGAAATGGTTGCTTATGTAGTAGTTACAAATCCAAGTACTTCCTTATAAGACACAGTAGTGTTTTTCCCTCCAGTGTTTGAGTTAGCAGAGGCCTCAAACTCAGGTCCAGGTTCCATGGTGAGTAAGGAAGTAGTAAGATTGTAATCAGATTGGTTTGGGGTTTTTTAAGGTCTGCTTTGAGTCCTGCAATTATTATGCCTGAAATCTGTGCCTCTACAGTAGGAAACCCTCTCAAGTCTTCTATGTTACTTATTTGTATCCTGTAATATGGCCATGGTATTTTTATCCCAGTCTGAGACTAAATCGGGCTGATAACCCATTTTTGGAGAGGTAATTGTGAGATTTATATTGGTAGCACTTATAAAAATGCACAAGATTCTGGGGAAGAAAATAATTTAGAAATATGAGGTGTAGTTCACGTGTCTGGGGCGTATCTTGCACTCTGAAACAGGAGCAGTGCCTTATGTTGGTTTGTTTTGATGTGAAAGAGGGAGTCCAAGTTTGTAAGCAGCATGAATGTTTCTTACAAAGCCATGACATTTCCTGTACTTAGGTTTTAAGGAGTGATTAGATGAAATCTAAAAAAATGTTTATTCTGTAACCAGTAAGATCATGTATGCACTATAGGTGAGAAAAGCTATGACAGGTGCTAAGGATTCCTCTAGAGCCTATTGATTCATCCTTGAAGAGAAAAAATAAATATATGTGGACCAAGCCTGGATGAATTGGGTGGTCCAATTTGAACAACAGAACCTTTCTCTTAAGTCCCAGTGCTGTTGTGGGGTAGGTGTTATCCACACAAGCACTGCCAATGTTTGTGGTGCAGCCCTGGCCAAGAGAGTTGGAGTTAAGTGGTCTCCTGAAGCTGCATTGTTTTCTCCCTTCCTTTTGTGGGGAGGCCTAAAGGCATGTGGCTAAGTTAAGGCAGAGAAAAGGGATTGCATTTCTCTCTGTATATCTGTGGTCTCACAAAGGATTCAAGGAGGTCTTGGAGTGCCACTCTGGGGCCTCTCATTAGTGCCAGACGCACATAAAATACATGTGTATTCTTCATGGCAGTCTCTCATGGGACTTTAATAAAGATGGGTTTTTCAGGTGACTGTCAGAAGGCACATTACAGAGGATCATGTATGCACAGAAATAAATGAGAATAAGACTCCTCTGGTCTCAAGTCCCTCTGAGACTTGACCATCACTTGACACCACTGTATCTGTCACTGAGCATAATGCTTCCTGTGTTCTCTTTGCCTCAGCTGCCTTTGCAGTGATAAAATGTTCAGTAACTTACTGAGATCACCAACACAGGACCAGAAAAATGATCTCTTAATCAGACAAAAGCCCTTGTTTGCCTGGATGCCTGTTTCATGAGTATTTTCTCTTCTTTTTCTTCAGGTCCACATTACCCCTAAGCCAAGAAGATTATGAGGTAATGGAGATTTTGTTTGTTGAAGCTGGGAGCTCTCTGGTTAGCAAGATTTGTTCTGTTGCACAACCATTAGTTTACATGCCAAAACTGAAGAATGTCTGTCACAATTTGCCTGTGACTTAAAGGTTTAAGGTTCTGACGATGACAGCTTTCAGGGAAAGGAGAAGACACTGGAGTGTTCAAGAAGAATGGGGATTTGACTGTATTATTCTCCTCTACCAAAAAACCTGATGTTTTACAGGAGAGTAGGGATGCAGGAGTATCTTAGTGGGCAAGCAGTTTGCTAAAAGATATGGAAAAGAATGGGAAATTGGGAAGTCTCTCCTGTCTCTGAATATCCACTTGAGTCTATTTGTTCTCTCCCTGCTGCCCAGGCCTTTTTGCAGAAGCTGGTGAGAAACTTGTTTGCAGAGGGCAATGATTTGTTCCGAGAGAAGGATTTCAAGCTTTCCCTGGTACAGTACGTAGAAGGGCTGAACGTGGCGGATTATGCGGCCTCCGACGAGGTGACCATCCCAAAGGAACTTCTCTGCAAGCTGCATGTCAACCGAGCTGCCTGCTACTTTGCCATGGTGAGAGCTTTCCCAAGTCACCCCAGGAGCCAGGGGGAACATCATGGTTGCAGTGCTGTGCAGTTGGAAAAGATGTCAAGAGGCATTTCAGCTGGTTTTGTCCACTCCCTGTTAAACACTGGAGGAGACAACAACACACAGAAAAGTCTGGTATCTCCCTACAATTGCACTGTCTTGTGAGACCAGAGGAAGGATGTGAGGAGAGGGGGCCAGGCCTAAGGTACAGACAGTGCAGTTCTGGCCCACATTGGTGAGGAGTTAGCACCATCCAGTGTCTTCCAGTATCGAGCGAGTATTTTTCTGGAATACTGTTTGAGTATTGCTTTGGAGGCTCTTGCCTCTTCCTGTGAGACACTGGAAGACAGTAGGAAGGCTTTGGGTCTTAAAGGAATGTCTTGGTTTTAGTTTGCTTATTTAGGTTTGTGGCTAAATGCTAGCACACTTAAATTTACTTGATTGCTTGTTGTAAGATAAGGATTAGGAGTAGGTAAAGCAGGCTCAAACTTTATAAAGTACAAAGAAGTTTTATTAATATATCTAAGACAAAGGGAAAAAAGAAAAAAAAACTCAAGAAAAAACTAGAACAAACTCCCCAGACCACCCCTCCTTCTCCACCTCTCCATTTCATTCTCCCTGACAACATACAAAAGACAACACTTTGACCTCCAGTCAGTTTACTAACTCAGAAACAGCTCTTGTTCCAGTTCATTTAGGGAGAGAAGTTTCTTTTGCTTACACCATGGATCTTCTGTAAGAAAAATACAGTTTTTATGGGTCTTCTGCCTCACCATTAACCGCCGCCCGGAGTAAAGTCCAACTTAATGGTGGATCTCTCCCACACCAGTAGCCTTCCCACAGCCACTATGGTGGGTTATGAACAGTCCACAGGGTACTTGTTTTAAGGATGCCCAGTTCAATTGCAGCAACAAAGAAAATCCCTTCTTCTGAGCTTAGCAACACAGGTTCTCCTGACAACTCAGGTTCTCTAGCATTCTCCCTGGGACCAGGGCTCTGGATCACAGCCTCTCCTCTCTCTTGGTTCTAGTTTCTCATCAGGCTGTACTTTTTCAACACTTACTTGTCTGTACTTAGGTATTTCAGTTCATTGGCTGCAATAAGAACCTCACATCCCCCTTTTAGACTATATCTTCATATATTACAGAGAATTTATTAGCTCAGTCCCCAACCATGGTTCTCCAAAAGAGTTTTCAGCTTCACTCTTGAAGCAACTTCCCATGCACCCCCTTTTTAGTATCAGTTCTGCTTTTTTCACTGACTGTAAAGTCTCTGCGCTGCACTATGTAGATGTCCTCACTCGTTCCTCTCTCTGCGAGGAAGGATGGGTGTCTGTGAGTTTAGTCCAGGCATGGAGAGAGTTAATCTCTGTCTCTCTCTCTCCAGCAGTGTGAGGATCACGTGCTCTTTGCCGGGCTGCTTGAACAGGTCCGAGCTGGATGCCAGACGCTCTCAGAGTCTCTGCTTGGCTCTGCCAAGCTGGCTCGGCCTGGTGGGGCCATCTGGGCCTGGGGTGACAGGGCAGGGCCTGGCCCGAGCTGGATGGAGTCCGGCCTGGTCCTTGCCTGGCCCGGAGCAGGGGCCTAGCTCTCCGTCTCATGTAGCTGGCACACCAGCTCAGCTGTATCTGCTAAAGATTCCAGCCGTTCCTCCCCCATGCCAGAAAACCTCCCTTCCCCCCCCATCCCTCCTTTGGAAGGAGGTGGAGGGGGGAGGGGGGGAGGGAAGGGGGCCCTACCAGCGAGAGAAGCAGGAGCTGCTCCTCTCCACACAGCAGCAGCAGGTCTAAAGAGGAAGAGCGTCAGAAAGTCTCTGCTTATATATGGTTTTTTCCTTGAAGGCGGACCAACTTTTTAATTGGTTTACCTACCTATCAATTCTTAAAACTACCTGATTATTGGCTCTCTCTCTCGCAGGAAGGAAGTTGTATGCCTTCCTGCATTCCTGCAGCACAGATCACTTCCTAGATTTTGACCCCTCTGGCCTAACCCAGGACAAGGAACTTGCAGGAAAAGGACTCTGAAATACCTAGACTCTAAACTGTTGCATGCTTCCATTTTAACAAGGCATGTAACAGCTTTCCTTTATGGTACAATGCCAGAGCAGGCCCATCCTGTTTTTAAGGACACTGAGTCCCCTGAAAATTAGCAGGCAGTCACATAATTAAAGACTTTCAAGTGTAACATGCCCAGGGTAGAGAGGGAGACAAGATAAGGTTGCTCAAGCAGCCTTAGTTCTGTCATTCACTGACTTTGAAGTGTTTTGAGTTTTGCAAGATTTAACAAAATGTTCTGTTAATGTAGGTGTGTTTGCATGCTGGTCTGTGCATGAGGTAACATATGTACTTCCACCTGCCGCTTGCAGTCCCGTTTTCTGCTGAGAGATAGAACCTTTGCATTCACAGAGAAGGAGGAGTTAGCCTGCTGTGACTCAGCTGACTCCAGGTGGTCTGTTCCATGCAGGGGTTGTATGAGAAGGCACTGGAAGACAGTGAGAAGGCTTTAAGGCTCGACAAGGAGAACATCCGAGCGCTATTCCGGAAAGCCCGTTCCTTAAATGAACTTGGAAGACACAAAGAAGCGTATGAGTGCAACAGCCGATGCTTGCTATCCCTCCCCCATGTAAGTTTTTGACATTCAGCTCGTCTTGGTTTTTGTGGCTCACAACCTTCCTCTCCTCAACATGCTTAGTTTGAGGCCAGAGGATAGTGGAAGAGAAATCGTGGCCGTTCCCAGAACATTCTTATGGCCAGAAATTCTCTCTCTCTGACTCACAGATGTTTGTCCTCATGTGTTTCTTCAGGCCAAGTCACCTCTTACAGATAGTGCCAGCCAGGGACACCAGTTAGCGACAGCAGGTTCATGGTCTGTTAGTGAAGAGCAAACCCCTACCCTAACAAAAGGTGAACTAAAGCCACAAGAATGTTTTAATTGGCTGCTTTTATATCTCTAATGGAAGTGACTAGGAACATGGGATAAATGGGAACTGGAGCTCTGGAAGGAAAACATGTATGGTTTTCCTGTTTTTGATAAAAATGTCTCACATTTCACTTACTGATTGCTAAGGCAAAGTGATTGAGCTTTTGATTTCTTGAGGAACACACAAAGGTGTCCTTGACATTACATGGCATAGTTATTTTTGTGTTCATGAGTGTGTAAATTTTTGCATGCAGAGGAGACTCTCTGCATATACTAGGAAATAAATATTTTCCTGATAGTGCTTTTGAGCATCCTCTTAGGACAGATATTGATCTGGAAAGCAAACTGTGATTACATGGATTCAAGTGAGCACTGTGCTGATCTTGTTTCTGATCCATCACAGTAATGTTATTGTGAGAAAAATGCATCCACTTCAGCAGAAGTTAACTTTGCTTTATTATTAGTGGTATAGAAGCAATCTTTGAAAGCCTTGGTAGCAGTTCCTTATTGTCTTGGGTTGACCCCGGCCAGGGGCCAGGTGCCCACTCAGTCACTCTATCACTCCCCCTCCCACTGGGAGAGGGGAGAGGATAATATTGAAAAAGACTATCAGGGTGAGTAAAGGCAGTTTTATTACAGCGGGGAGAAAAAATAGAACAAGCAAGTTAAAAGTTGCGCGCGCAAGAGCAGAAGGGAAAACAATCAATCTCTACTTCCCATCAGCAGCGATGTCCTGACACTTTCTGGGAAGCAGGGCTCCAGCACGCGTGGTGGTTGTTCGAGGAGGCAAACATGGACAAGTCCCGAGTGCCTCCCCCTCCTCCTCTCTTCCTTCCCTTAGATATCTGAGCTGATGTCATATGGTATGGAATATCCCTTTGGCTGACTGGGCTCAGCTGGCCTGCTGGTGTCCCCTCCCACAATCTTGCCCCCCCCCAGTCCCCGTCAGTGGGGGAAGGAATGTCACAGGGACAGCACAGCTTGGCAGTAGCCAAAACACTGCTCTGTTATCAACACCAGCTACCAAAGCAAATTACAGCAGTGTAAGGGCTGTGAGCTTTACCCCAGTCAGACCCAATACAATTTCCACCCCTTATTCCATACCATTTGCATCATGCTCAGAAATCCTTTCCTACTCACACATGCAATTTAAGCTACATCCTTAAACCATCCCCATCACATTAACTACTATCTCCTGTCCTCTCGCATCCTTCCACGTGGTCTCCATTTTCAGCAGAATGTGGGGTCAGGGCAGGAGGAATAGTAAACTTGATTGTCGAGGACTGGCACCATCTCTGTTCATTGTGGCCTTTTTCTTGCCCCTTGCTGAAATTCGTTCTTCGTAAGCTCATGTCCCTTCTGCTACTTACATCCTGCAACATACAACTTCCAACATACATTATTCTTACCCCAAGGTTAAATCACCTTGGGGCACACACTGGGTCTCCCCATCCTCCCGCATTACCCACCAAGTGCACCCAGGTCCTTGGGCAAAGACAATCCCACGAATGGGTTTGCCCTTCCCCATGGGGGACGCAAACCACACTGACTTCCCCAGCCACTTTCCTATGTGTAGTGCAGGAACCTTGTCTCCCTCCACAGTGTCTAAGGGTTTAGTTTGGGTGGGACCAGGGCAGTTAACAGATCCCCTAGTATTGACTAGCCAAGTGGCTTCTGCCAAGTTCACATCCCAATGCTTCCATGTCCCATTACCTAGTGCCCGTAGCATAGTTTTTAACAGTCCATTATATCTTTCAATCTTCCCAGAGGCCTGTGGGTGGTAAGGAATATGATATATCCACTTAATGCCATGCCTCTTTGCCCAGGAATTAATAAGATTATGTCGAAAATGAGTCCCATTGTCTGACTCAATTCTATCTGGGGTTCCATGTCGCCACAAAATGTGTCTTTCAAGACCTGAAATTGTGTTCCGAGCCGTGGCGTGGTTTACTGGGTACGTTTCCAGCCAGCCAGTTGTAGCCTCCACCATGGTGAGGATGTAACTCTTGCCTTGGCGTGTTCGTGGCAATGGCCCAATGTAATCAATTTGCCAGGCTTCACCATACTGGAACCCCAGCCACCGCCCTCCACTCCAAAGAGGCTTCACTCGTGTGGCTCGCTTGATGGAAGCGCATGTTTCACACTGATGAATAACCTGTGTGATGGCCTCCATGGTCAGATCCACCCCTCGATCACGAGCCCATCTGTATGTTGCATCCCTTCCAAGATTCCCTGATGTTTCGTGGGCCCATCGGGCTATAAATAGCTCACCCTTTCTCTCCCAATCTAGGTCCACCTGAGCTATTCCAATTTTGGTGGCCTTATCTACCCGTTCGTTGTTTTGATGCTCCTAAGTGGCACGACTTCTGGGCACATGGGCATCTACATGGCGTACTTTCACAGTCATGTTTTCTATCCGTGCAGCAATGTCTTGCCATAATGCAGCAGCCCAGATGGGTTTCCTCCTGCGCTGCCAGTTGGTTTTCTTCCACTGCTGCAGCCATCCCCATAGGGCATTAGCCACCATCCAGGAGTCAGTATAGAGTATGGGCCACTTTTCTCTCTCAGCAATCTCTAGGGCTAGTTGGATGGCTTTCACCTCTGCAAACTGGCTTGATTCACCTTCCCCTTCAGCAGTCTCAATGACTTGTCGTGTGGGATTCCACACAGCAGCTTTCCACCTCCAATGGTTTCCTGTCACTCGACAGGATCCATCAGTAAATAAAGCATATTTTCTTTTGTTTTCTGGTAACTCGTTATATGGAGGTGCTTCTTGGGCGCGAGTCACCTTCTCAGACAGTGCTCCAAAATCCCTGGCTTCTGGCCAACTCAAAATCTCTTCTAGGATTTCTGGGAAGTTGGGTTTTCCCATTCGGGCTCGTTGTGTAATTAAGGCCACCCACTTACTCCATGTAGCACTGGTTGCATGATGCGTGGAGGGAATGTTTCCTTTGAACATCCAGTGTAGGACAGGCAATCGCGGTGCCAAGAGGAGACATGCTTCTGTCCCAACAACTTCTGAGGCTGCTCGAACCCCCTCATAAGCCGCTAGTATTTCTTTTTCATTTGGAGTATAGTGGGCTTCTGATCCTCGGTAACTCCTGCTCCAGAATCCTAATGGCCGACCTCGGGTTTCTCCTGCGGTCCTCTGCCAGAGGCTCCAGGTGAGGCCCTGCTCCCCAGCTGCAGTGTAGAGTATATTTTGCACATCTGATCCTGTCCGAACAGGCCCAAGAGCCACCGCACGAGCTATTTCCTGTTTGATTTGCTCAAAGGCCTGTTTCTGCTCAGGGCCCCACTTGAAGTTATTCTTCTTCTGGGTCACTCGATAGAGGGGGCCCACAAGTTGACTATAGCCTGGAATGTGCATTCTCCAGAATCCTACAAGGCCCAGGAAAGCTTGTGTTTCTTTCTTAGTAACTGGTGGAGACATATTGGCAATTTTGTCAACCACCTCTGTAGGCACATGACGGCGCCCATCCTGCCATTTTATTCCTAGAAACTGGATTTCCTGTGCAGGTCCCTTCACCTTACTTTGTTTTATGGCAAGACCAGCTTTCAGAAGAATTTGGATTATTTTCTTCCCTTTCTCAAAAACTTCTCCTGCTGTATCACCCCACACAATGATATCATCAATATATTGCAGGTGTTCCGGAGCTCCACCCTGTTCCAGAGCAGCCTGGATCAGGCCATGGCATATGGTGGGGCTGTGTCTCCACCCCTGGGGCAGTCGGTTCCATGTGTACTGGACACCCCTCCAAGTGAAAGCAAATTGTGGCCTGCACTCTGCCACCAGAGGGATTGAGAAAAATGCATTAGCTATGTCAATCGTTGCATGCCATTTGGCTTCTTTTGACTCTAGCTCATATTGGAGGTCCAACATGTCTGGTACGGCAGCACTGAGAGGTGGTGTGACTTCATTCAGGCCCTGATAGTCCACTGTCAGCCGCCATTCCCCATTTGACTTCCGCACTGGCCATATGGGGCTGTTGAAGGGTGAGCGGGTCCTGCTGATAACTCCTTGGCTCTCCAGTCGACGAATTAGTTCATGGATAGGAGTCACGGAGTCCCGGTTGGTACGATACTGCCTCCGTGCACTGTCCTGGTAGCAATCGGTACTTGCTGATCTTCCACCTGCAGCAATCCTACGATGAAGGGATCTTCTGAGAGGCCAGGCAGGGTGGATAACTGTTTGATCTTCTCTGTATTCACCGCAGCTATGCCAAAGGCCCATCGATATCCCTTTGGATCCTTAAAATACCCTCTCCTGAGGTAGTCGATGCCAAGGATACAAGGGGCCTCTGGGCCAGTCACAATGGGGCGCCTTTGCCATCTGTCCCCTGTTAAGCTCACCTCAGCTTTTACTACCGACAACTCTTGGCATCCCCCTGTCACTCCAGAGATCCAGATGGCTTCTGCACTCTTGTGCCTTGATGGCATCAGTGTACACTGTGCACCGGTGTCCACTAAAGCTTTGTACTTCTGTGGATCTGATGTGCCAGGCCATCGAATCCACACCGTCCAGTATACCCGGTCATCCCTTTCCACCTCCTGGCCGGCGCCAGGGACCCTCTATTCCTGTTCCTGGTCAGAGTATTCACTGTCTGACCTTTGTGATGCCAAATCAGAAGTTCCCTCCTCAGGACTGTAGGAAACAGCTTTAGTTTTCTTATATCTGGGAAATCGCTGATTGTCTCCTGGTCTCTCTGTGGTAACTACAGTGACAGTCTTCTTGGGCGGCCCCTTCTTAACAGGTCTCTTCCCCCTAAGTTCACGGAACCGGGCGCTCAGCTCAGAGGTGGGTTCACCATCCTATTTCCTCATGTCCTCTCCATGCTCACGCAGAAAAAACCAGAGCTCGTTACGTGGCCTGTTCTTGGGGATTCCTTTCCCTCTGACTGGGGTTGGAGAGGAGCGATCTCTTGGGCTGCTTCTAAAAGTTGGGGTGGTGGCTCGCAGGGATGAGGGAGCACCCAGAGTTTCTTCTACATTTCGGAGACAGGCGGACGCCAACTCTACAGTTGGTGTATCCATTTTTGGGTAATAAAGTGCCGCCAAGCTGCTGGAATATGATGCTGGGGCACCTTGAACCACCTTCCTCCACATGGCAAGTGTACAAGGGATATCCTCGGGATCTATGGTGACGCTATCATCCTTTAGATCACTATAGACAATTTCCAGCACTGCTAATTCTCTCAAGTACTGGATACCTTCATCCACATTGGTCCACTTCCCTGGGGACTTTACAAGATCTTCCTTAAAAGGATATCTTGCCTTCACACTTGAAAGAAGCCGTCTCCAGAGGCTACAAGTTGCACCTTTCTTTGTAAGTCCTCTTTAAATTTCCCAATCCCTAGCAAGGGATCCCAGCTGTTGGGCTTCATGACCTTCTAACTGCTGACTATCGGCCCCATTATCCCAGCATCGCAGCAGCCATGCAGGAATCCTCTCACCTGACTGGCGGCTGTAATCCTTTTGCAAGTCTCGAAGGTCGGATGGGGTCAGGGACCGAGTAACTTCGGTCTCCTGTTTAATCTGCCTCACTCCCTTTGATTCCTTTGCTGAGGGACCTGCCTCTTGATCTGGCCCCATCTCTTCTTCCTCTTCCTCTTCTTCTTCTCTTACTAATCGGCCTGAAACTTGCCTTGTCCATTTTTTTTTTTTTCACTACTGGGGCAATTACTGTAGTTGTTGTGGTTTGGGTTCCTATCTCAGACATAGTTGTTATGGTTTGTATCCCTGCCTCAGCCACAGCTGCAGTTTGTGTTCCTGTCTCAGCTATAGTGTCCTCAGGCACAGTTTGAGTTCCTGCCTCAACCACAATCCTCTGAGAATATTGAACAGAGGCCCGGTAGGCCCAGGCCAGCCCCCAGTACCAGGCGAGAAGCTGCTCGCATTCCTGGCAGTAAACGAGGCACCCTTCTGTCAGCCGACGGGCCAGTTTGTTAGGGTTATTTACCTCTTCAGGAGTAAACTCCCAGGCAGGGGGAGGTGATAACCGCCATAGGAACCTGCCCAAATCCCTCCATATACCTTTCCACCCAGGAACTGGGTACCTCAGGGCAGATTTTAACAGATCCTCACCCAAGGGTCGTTTCCTTCTGTACCAGGGAGATGACAATTTCCATGAATTCCATAAGGTAACAGTGTTGGCTAATATTATTAATAATATCAGAAAGCTTATGTAAGGGTTGGCAATAATCACAGGAGCCTGCAGTAAAAGATCATCCATACTCAAAGTCACCCAGGGCAGAGAGAAGGAGTTATATTCATTCACAGTCATTGTTTGTTTCAACATGTTCCCAAACATAGCAAAACAAAGATAAGCAGTGTGGCAGCCAAAGGCCGTATGCCACGCAGGAGTTTACTACTTGAGAGCTGCTATTGGTAATTACTAGAGCATGCAATATATGTGTATATATAGAAAAAACTGCCTTTATCTCGCCCCACGTTCGGGCGCCAAAAGAGACTGTCGTGGGTTGACCCCGGCCAGGTGCCAGGTGCCCACTCAGTCACTCTATCACTCCCCCTCCCACTGGGAGAGGGGAGAGGATAATATTGAAAAAGACTATCAGGGTGAGTAAAGGCAGTTTTATTACAGTGGGGAAAAAAAATAGAACAAGCAAGTTGAAAGTTGCGCACGCAAGAGCAGAAGGGAAAACAATCAATCTCTACTTCCCATCAGCAGCGATGTCCTGACACTTTCTGGGAAGCAGGGCTCCAGCACACGTGGTGGTTGTTCGAGGAGGCAAACATGGACAAGTCCTGAGTGCCTCCCCCTCCTCCTCTCTTCCTTCCCTTATATATCTGAGCTGATGTCATATGGTATGGAATATCCCTTTGGCTGACTGGGGTCAGCTGGCCTGCTGGTGTCCCCTCCCAGGATCTTGCCCCCCCCATCCCCTTCAGTGGGGGAAGGAATGTCACAGGGACAGCACAGCTTGGCAGTAGCCAAAACACTGCTCTGTTATCAACACCAGCTCCCAAAGCAAAGTACAGCAGTGTAAGGCCCGTGAGCTTTACCCCAGTCAGACCCAATACAGTTATTCCTTTTGTTTAGCTTGTAAATTCTAGCTTCTTTGACTTGGCAGAACAGGGTGACCAAAACATATTAAAGATAACATGTTTGAGGAGTCCCAAGGAGCTGTTTTATAAAAACACCCTTTGATTAACAAAAGCATCTAATATAGGTGTTCTTGTGTAGCTATATGTGGCTGTATTTTACATTGCAGTTTAGCCACTTAATTTATATTTTATCCATATAGTTATGTTTACATAGCTCCCATTATTATCATTACTTTATCAAAATTCTCTGTACCAGGAAAGTTCAGCATAAAAAACTCTATATTGAGTGATCTGCATTTCCTATTCTAAACAGTTCAGCCTTGTAAATTGATATATCCCATTGTATTATTACCTCCTTAACAGAAATCATAAGCCTTCTCTGCATCAAAGGCAAGCCATCATTTCACTCATTTCCGTTACCCTCTGGAGCACATAGGTGCTTCCATCTTGCATTGCTGTAATTGCTGAGAATTTTGTTGTGGTCAAGGGAGAGCCTGTCTTAAAACTTCTGGTGATGAATGATCTGTCACTCATTTGGCTCACTGTCTATCAGATTTAACTTATTTCTGGGTGCTGATGCTCAGTGCTGCTAGTTTGCAGAAGTTCTCAGTATGGTGAAGTTAATACTTCTCTGTGGTACATTTGTGTTTGGTATGGCAGGGGGGGTTTTAGGAAATGGACAAGCTAGATTTTGTTTTCACTGCGTTCAGTGAAGCTGTTGACAAGACTAATGTTGAGGGTGTGGGGGAGTGAGTACAGTCAAAAAATGGCACTCCAAATTGAAGGGGAAAACTACTGATATGGTGGGCTGGAAGAAGCAGAGGCTTCTCAGCTGTTGAAAGGGAAAGGACTCAACCTGCAGGGAGAAGGAGATTGGAAAGACCAGCACGGCAAGTAGAGAGAAGAGGGCAAGCTTCAAGGTTAGAGATGAGGGGGGAAATGTTGGGAGATTAAGGAGGGCTGTCACAACAGGTTGGGCAGATACTTTTTTTCTTCTTTGAAAAAACTGTTAAAGTACTCTGATATTTTTGCAAACAGGGAGAGAGGAGAACAGAAGGAAACAGTTGCTGGTGAGATGTAAGTGTCGAAGACTGTGGCAGGTTGTTAGTCTGGGCAGAAAGCCCGTGGTGGTATGTGAGTGGGCATGGACACTGGGCAGGGAGGATGGTAAATGCCACACAATGGGGAAAGCTGAAGGATCTGCTTGACTAAGCTGAGGCAGTTTAACTGGAGCTGGAGACAGCCAAAATGCCTTCTAGCTAGTAAGTTGAAAACTGAGACTTGGTTTCAGCTTTAAAAACAAACAAGCAAAACAGGCTAGTGAGTACTGTCTCCATATCAAAACTGATTATTAACTCTGCAGCTGGCAGAGAGGGAAGATATGCAGGCTCCTTCCCAGGCACGGAGACCTTGTGGAAGCTGCATCAGCAGCCAGCCTTGGCAGCTCCTTCAGCCAACTTGCCAGCAGGACTCATGAACCCTGTTTTCACAGAGTGGGTGCTCTGTTGGAAGCAGATTCTGATTTTCTGCAGCATTGAATGAGTGTAGGGCAAAACTCCTGGTGCAACTGCAGCATCTTGGCAGGACTGAATGACGAGAATGCTGAAGCCTGCCTGGATTCTCCTGGGGCTGCTCTGGAAATTATCTACCTGCTGCTGTCAAAAGTTGAGGCTTCTTGGTGCAGCCCAATGTGCATAACTTCATGTCTTGGGTTAGGCCAGAGGGGTCAAAATCTAGGAAGTGATCTGTGCTGCAGGAAGGAATACAACTTCCTTCCTGCGAGAGAGAGCCAATAATCAGGTAGTTTTAAGGATTGATAGGTAGGTAAACCAATTAAAAAGTTGATCCGCCTTCGAGGAAAAAACCATATATAAGCAGAGACTCTCTGAAGCTCTTCCTCTTTGGACCTGCTGCTGCTGTGTAGAGAGGAGCAGCTCCTGCTTCTCTCGCTGGTAAGGCTCAAGCCCTCCCCCCCCTCCCTGCCAAAGGGGGGGGGGGGGAAGGGAAGTTTGGAGCGGCCGTGCCGCTGCAGCCGGGCATGGGGGAGGAATGGCTGGAATCTTCAGCAGATACAGCTCAGCCAGTGTGCCAGCTACACGAGAGGGAGAGCCAGGCCCCTGCTCCGGGCCAGGCAAGGACCGGGCCGGACTCCATCCAGCTCGGGCCTGTTCAAACAGCCCGGCAAAGAGCACGTGATCCTCACACTGCCGGGGAGAGAGAGAGAGACAGAGATTAACTCTCTCCATGCCTGGACTAAACTCACAGACACCCATCCTTCCTCGCAGAGAGAGGAACGAGTGAGGACATCGACATAGTGCAGCGCAGAGACTTTACAGTCAGTGAGGAAAGCAGAACTGATACTTACAAGGAGGTGCATGGGAAGTGCTTCAAGAGTGAAGCTGAAAACTCTTTTGGAGAACCATGGTTGGGACTGAGCTAATAAATTCTCTGTAATATATGAAGATATAGTCCAACGGGGGATGTGAAGTTCTTATTGCAGCCAATGAACTGAAATACCTAAGTACAGACAAGTAAGTGTTGAAAAAGTACAGCCTGATGAGAAACTAGAACCAAGAGAGAGGAGAGGCTGTGACCCAGAGCCCTGGTCCCGGGGAGAATGCTAGAGAACCTGAGTTGTCAGGAGAACCTGAGTTGCTAAGCACAAAAGAAGGGATTTTCTTTGTTGCTGCAATTGAACTGTGCATCCTTAAAACAGGTACCCTGTGGACTGTTCATAACCCACCATAGTGGCTGTGAGAAGGCTACTAGTGTGGGAGAGATCCACCATTAAGCTGGACTTTGCTCCGGGCGGCTAATGGTGAGGCAGAAGACCCATAAAAACTGTATTTTTCTTACAGAAGATCCATGGTGTAAGCAAAAGAAACTTCTCTCCCTAAATGAACTGAAACAAGAGCTGTTTCTGAGGTGGTAAACTGACTGGGGGTCGAAGTGTTGTCTTTTAGGTGTTGTCAGAAGGAATGAAATGGAGAAGTAAGGAAAGAAAGGTAGTCTGAGAAGTTTGTTCTGGTTTTTCTTAGGTTTTTTTTTTCTTTTCCTTTCCCTTTGTCTTAAGTATATTAATAAAACTTCTTTGTACTTTATAAAGTTTGAACCTGCTTTGCCTACTCCTAATCCTCATCTCACAACAAGCAATCAAGTAAATTTAAGTAAGTGTGCTAGCATTTAGCCACAAACCTAAATAGGCGAACTGAAACCACTACACTTCATTTCTCTTTATTTCATTCTGTGTGCCACAAAGGCAAAACTGAAAGTGTCCCATCAATGGTTTTGTCCCCAGGATGAAAGCGTCACACAACTGGGACAGGAGCTTGCCCAGAAGCTGGGACTGAGGGTTCGAAAAGCATACAAGAGACCTCAGGTATGACTTATTTTGTCTTAGAGACCATCCTTTGCTTGTGCAAATTTACTTTCACAGAAGTGGTAGGTGCTGCTCTGCAGTTACAGACATGTACACAACCCAGCAAACTCTAGCAGGCTGCTGGCAACCCTCCTTGTCCTGACCCTCTGACTCACTTTGCCTTGATCCTTTTCTAACCTGATTGCTGCTCTGTGTCTACTGCCAGGTTGATTTCTGAGTCCCCAGCTGGTGCTGCAGGAGGAACTTCCGATGCAGTAGATGCCTCTGTTTTTTGCAGGAGAGGAACATGTGGCCTGATCCCAAAGCAGGTTTTGCATCACAATCCTCTCCCTGTTATGGGATGAGAAGGACGGGATCCTCTGCTGCATTGGAGGCATGACTGGTTTTGTAGTGCAGTGGATCATGAAAGGTTCATGCCCCATTTCTAGGTGTACACTTCTTTGTGGTGGGGGAAAGGCTTGGCTTTGGGAGAACAACAGGTACACACCTGGTCAGAAGCTAATTGACACCAGTGGCTGGATCCCTGACTTGGCTCTGTGAGGAAGTGCTGTAGGTGTTTAAATGTGTACCCTGGGATGGAGCTAGAGGGCGTCAGGCCACTGCTAGCCATAAATCTGCTCTCCCATAAAGCTGCCTTGGTCACGGATTTTGTTCTCAGGAGCAGAGAACATGAGCTAGTAGTGGAGGCTGACGTTTGTGTTTGCATCCTTGGCCCCAGGTGCAGGGTTGTGTTAAACAAACAGTGTGTTCCACCTCCAGAGGGGCACCTTTCTAGCATGAGGTTGAGTGATTGGTGGGCATCTGGTTTGCAGAGAGCTTTTGGGGTAAATGTGGCTGTAACATGTTAATCCTCTCCCCAACAAACCTCACTTGTGATCTGCCTACCCTAAAAAAACTCCTTGATCTTGTAGCAGCTCTCAACACTCCCAAATGATTCTGTCTCAAAGAAAGGGAAGTTTATGTGGAAATACTTTTTGTAGCTGTTCGCTGTGTTGGCCTTGCCACCTTTTTTGCTGCTGTCATGTTACTCAGCTGAGATGGGCTTAAACAATCTGTATGTTTAAAACATAAAAATTAAACACTCCAAAATGCTTTTTCATTATTTCAAATTTTGTGATTGGTATTTTGTTAACACTCTGTGATCTCGTGTTGAGTTCCAGCTTTCACTCCAGTGCTGTAATGCCTTCCCAAAGTAGTAATTTCTTAATGAAAAGCAAACCCTTCTCTTTCTCAACGAAGGTTTTTGCCTCCTGGTTGTGGGTCAGATATTCTGAGATGTACAAAATAATTATATGTCCCTTTTCAACGTTGACAAATGTGTACCCTTGTGTCACAGTGGGGTAACCTTTTGGGATGGCTTTTATTTTTGGGCAGTACTTGGAAAGAAACCATATTGTAGCCCAGCTTTATGTAGTTTATGAACATTCACGGGCTGAATTCTGCTCTAAGGACTCTCTCTTCCTTGCAGCAAGAATTGGAAACATTCTCACTACTCAGTAATGGCACATCAATGAATTCATCAAACCAGGTAGAGTTTGCATCCTGTGGCTGTTGCTGTTTATGGATTGTGCTATTAGAATGCTTTAAAGTTTTATTTACATGCAAATTTATAACTGTCTTTTAGGTTTGAACTGTTTTAATTAGTGTTTTCTGCTTTTAAGGGATATTGCCAATAAATTAATTTATTTGAAAATATTTCCGCTGACATCATTTTTCATGTCAGTAATTAGATCACTGAAGATGGTTATTTTTCTTAGTTATTGTGAATGTTTGCTTTCTCCTGCATTTTAAATAAATTTTTCTTTTCAAGTTTTGCATATCTAACAACAATACTAAGTAAAAGTCAGAAAGTGCAGCTGCTGAAGAAACATACAAAATTAAATCCTGTGATGTACTGAACAAGGTACATACACAGTTTATGTATTGTTTGTATTGTCCTGGGAGATCCAGCTGGGCAGGGCAGCGTACAAATACTAAGGTAAAATGTAAGAAATTGCTGGTTTCCTTGTTCTACCACTGGGCAAAAAAACTCTCCCAAAAAAACAAGCACTTGCTGTTTTTACAGGCTGTTTGGTACTTCACAATACTCATTAAAGCAAACAAACAATAAAACTGTAAACATTGTAATTTTGTACAACAAGATGGGATACTAAAGAACTAGTTTACCTCTCACTGTTCAGTGATTTGTCTTCACATCTTTCTAGGAATGCCAGTCAGCTTTCTTTAATAGTTTGCCTAGTTTTTAATTTGAAAATATTTTCCTTTTGTAAGAATTGAAAATAGTGCAAAACCCACTATAGTAGAAGCAATATCACAAGACAAATGCTTTACTTGTGCCTTTTTAATCTTAAGCTGAAGTCACACTTACTTACCTCTGTTTATGTTTCTGTAAAATATGGACTCAGTTTATTCCTTGTCTTGAGCCCCAAGTCAGCAGTTATCTTGGCAGAAACATTTTCCTGTTTTGAATTTGCTGTAGAAGTTTGTGGTTGTTAGATTGCAAAATATTTGAACTAAGAAAAGGAATGTTGTGTAAGATCAGGCTAATTAGATCTCCCATGCAGTGGGCTGACCAATTGGTGTGTCCTGGGACTTGGGACACAGTGTTCTCATGCACACATGAAACACTGTGTTCTATGTATGGAATTGCTCACATGGTTGGATATTGTGCAGGCACAGTTTTCCTTTGCAGCAAAAGGGTTTGTTGGCTGCTGAAGGTGAACATGAATAGGTTCCTTGGATCATTGGCTTCCTAAAGTTCATTGGTTTTACTGTTCCAGCACAGAAAAAGGCCGTAAAGGAAAAGAAAGGGTCACATACATTTAGAAGTAGTAAAGAGTCTCATCTGTGAAGTGTGGATGTCTATTTAAAGATTAATTTCTCCCAATACTTTTCCTCTCTCTTTTCCTACATCCTCTTTGCAGACTACTTCCAATGGATTGGGCTCAATAGATGACATTGAAACAGGTAAAGATATCTCTCTCCTCAGATTTTTGTGGCTTCAGTATGGTATGTGACCAAGCTGGCAGGCTTGAGAGGTTCATGACCTGCATTTGTGTCTCTTCTGCACACTCCCAACTTTGGTAACTAGGAGAAGGAAAAAGTGGTGCAAAGCAGGAGTGTTTTTCTTGCAAAAACAGCTTTTTGTCCAGGCCCAGTGAGAGATGCATCTGGGAGTTAAAAGGGTCTGCTGAGGTACACAGCTATCTCCAGTTGTGCTTTCTTAAAGCTGCACTTGGCAAAGCTTCTGAAACTCTTCTCCAAGCCAAAACAGCCCAGATAAAGTGAAGTTAAGGTTGTTTGTGCTCTGAGTGCATATGGTCCTTCAAGACGTTGAGGTGGAGGAATTGAAAACAAAGGAGCTGGGAGGGATCCAGGGAGAGCCAAGTTCAGGGTTAGGCACCCAGGAGGAGAAGAAGGAAGACTAACAGGGTTGCTTTTCTCATGCTGGGAAACAAGTGACCATAACTCTGCCCCTGTAGAAAGGCTTGCTACCTTGTGTGCTGGGGCACCGAACTTCTGGCTCTGAACACATCGGTCTGTTCCTTTGTAAGGTAGCTCTTTGTGTGTGTGAAGGTAAGTGTGAGGACTTACCACCACAAGTAGCAATTGCTGTTTTTGTAGAAAGAAATTAATTTCATTATTAGGGTGCTTTGGAAAACATGTTATTTCTCTGTTGAATGCCAATTTAGTATCTGATTGCTACATGAGATCACAAGACCCAGTTCTGTGAATTAAGGAGAGTTTTTCACATTATCTTGCTGTGCTAAAATTAACTGGACTCCTACTACACAGTAACAAATGACTGCATCCAGTAAGCTCTTTTTCTAATCTGGGTTTGGTGTAAGAGCAGCATGCCACCTTTGCTGCAGATCAGGCAGAGCCTTTACTGCTAGGAAATCTTTGCAAAAACACTGGAATTATGTGTTATCCTGTTGCCCTGAGAGTGGTGTGCCACCAGGACAGCTGTGGATGCTGGGTACCCTGAGAGTTTCAGGTTCAAAGTTTTTTTAGCAAGGGTTTTTTTGGTTGTTGTTTTGTTTTGTTTTAAGATGAAGACTGTTGAAGGCCTTTTCTCCGTGTTTTGCTTGAAGTCATCTGATTAACTCAGCCCAGTCCTGCAGAGGTGGTCAGGGAGAGGGGAGTGGACATCTTCCCTCTTCCACTTGCAAGTAGTGGAACCTGTTGGTCCCTGCTCTTCTCCTTGACCTTCACATGCACTGAGCTGTAGGGGTCTCATGTTATTGTCTGCCTTTTGGTCATGCATTCAGCGTTTCTGGGTTTGGGGCCTCTTTTCTTCCCAGTCTGAGTGGAAAATGCAGGGCCTTATTCATTCCTCAGAGAAGGTCTGAACTGCTGGATCCTTTGGGGCCCTGTCATTGTGCACCCTTTTGCTCCCCACTGCACGTGTCCCCATCCCTTCCGGCATGTTCTGAACTTCTTGTTGGCCTCTGTAGGGATCTTGACAGTACTCCAGATTTAAACGTCTGAAAAATGGGAAGGCACAAGCCATCCCTTTGTACTGCAGGGAATCTGGCCAAGCTCCCAGCCATAAGAAAAGCTGGATAGCTGGCTCCCTGGTGGCTGGGGGTTCTGCACCAAAGGGAGATGAGATGAGATAAGTCATTACAAAGGGGGCATGGGGTTGGAGCCGAGCCTGATTGGTGGGGCAGCTGCAAAACTAAGGACATGCACAGCCTTCCTTTGAGTCACTGCCTGTGGGAAATGTATTCAGCTGCAGCACTGAAATCCTGTGTTGGCTCCTATAAGGTACAACATGTGTTTGCCTTCAGTGGCATGCTTGACGATGTGGAGAGGGATCTGTGTCTGTTCCTTGCCACTTCCCCTGCTTCCCTGTCTTTTGTCATCGCTCAGCCTCCACTGTCTTGCACAGTGACCTTTGCTGTGGTCCATCCATGAGGACCACTCACAACAAATACTGGAGGAAAGGTTGCAGAGGTTGGTGCTGTGCTCCTGATGGGGTTAGAGATAAGGGGGCATACCTGTGTGTGTCATCTCTGCTGTTGTTTTGTTCAGGATTTGGGAGTTTCCTGGAATTGCTAATTTACTGAGCTCTCTAAGGCACCAGCACACTCCTGGGCCAGCAAACGAGCAGTTTGCAGACAGTAACAGGGCTCACTTGCCCAGGCCCTAATGCAGAGGGATGGCCAAGTTCTCATGGGGACTGAATGAACAGACTTGGTACAGACAGGATGCAGCATTTCTTGCTGGATCAAGTTTTGTGCCTCTGAAGCTTGTCTAGTTTCTTTCCCAATTTTCTTTCTAATGAAAGCTATTGTTTCTCCTTCCAAACTTTGCCTTGCTCTTATAGCCTTAGTCTGTTGCAGTTACAGCGCAGCCAATGAGATGTGGGTGGAGGAGGCAGCATCTTTGTCTTATTTCTTTTCTTTTATTCCAGGAAATCTGCACAGGGGCAGAATTAAGGTAGTTTGGGTGCTTGGTTTGAGAACTGCAAATGTAATGCTGCATTTTCCAAATTTCTAACATTTGAACTTTTTTAACCTTTAATTTTTTTAGAATAAAACGCTCTTCTGTGAAGAATATGTGCTTGCAACCTTAACTTCACTTAACAGAGGTTTATATTGCATGATGGGAATATCTTACTACTTCAATAATGTACTGGAGAGGAGAAGAAACCTTAGGGAAACCACTGCCTCTTTCCTGCCTCAACCCCGCCTCACACGAGTTCCCAAGGGCATGTTTGCTGATCAGATGTTGAGGGGGAAAATGGGTAGCAACCTCCAACTTGTGGACATCAGGAAGGACTCAAGAGCAGGGAATTTACTTGGGTAAAGACAGCTGAGTGAGTCTGATGGGGCTTTTTGGGACACATTGTTAGCAGAACTTGATCTGAGCACTCAATCTCTGACTCTCCCCCCAACAGGGCCTTGTGTTTTTTATCTTCTTCTGTTTAGGATGCCTGGGTTTTTAGAGAGGGTATGCAAGTAAGTGAGCTTTCAGCTGGGATATCAAAGCTCCAAGGAGTAGAGAAGGCAGTGATCTCTGCCAGATGCATTAGTGAGGAACATTAAAGAAAACACCAGGTGATGGGTTATAGAGAAATTGGATTATGTGCCCCTGGCCTTAATCCTGGGCATAGTGAATTCGGTAACTGCTCAGCCACAGGTTTTGTGTTCCTGGTTTCTGTATGTGCTTGCCAAATCCTGACAGTCAGACTGGGCACTGGCCCTTAGAATGTATTTCAGCTATTGGTGAACCATTGGAGAGTGGAAACAAAAATGAAAGGTCAAGTACTCTTCAGACTAGAGCCTCTCCCCTCAGAAAATTGGCATACTTGGTTTTTGCGATTTGATGGAGTTGTACAATATTGGTTTTTCCATGTTGTGCTCTATTTGCCTCCTGCAAGAGGCTCTCCTGGTGACTGGCTCTGTTTCTCTCTCGTCACAGACTGCTCTATGGACCTGCAGTGCCTCCCAGCTCCTGTGGCCACCTCCATCCCTGTGAATGAGGGGCCAGCCCCTTTGCCCTCTGACTCAGATGCAAAGGGCTTGCCCACCTCGCTTCCTGCTGCCAGCTTGCTCCCGTCTTTAGACTGTGTACCCTTGCCAGTGCCTGAGAACACGAAGGACTTCACAGATGGGGACATCATTGGGGAAGAACTAGACTCTCTTCTGGATTCCCTTGCTGAAGGGTCACCATACCCTCTAGTAAGAGTGGGCAATGCATGGGTCCCCTGCTTCTTTGTTCCAAATAGGTCCTTGGAGGTCCTTGGAGCATGAGGATGTGCATGCTGCCTCTCTCTCTCTCTGTAATTCTTTTCTTCTATCTCTTCCTCTGGCAAAACTCATTCATTCTTTCCTTTATTTCTGCTACTGTGAGTATGTAGAGTTCTCCTCCAAGCCTGCTTTGCTGTGTGCAACTTCAGGGAGCTGCCTCTCAAAAGATACCCAGAGTAGCCCTCCCCTGACATCTCCTTCCACTTGGCCTCTCATGTCCATGAAGTTGAAGCAAGTCTGAGAGTAGAAATGAGTGTGGTGAAGCAGGAATGATGGGTGTATTTTATACAGTGAGCATGCTCTAATCTCCTTGTATTTTGTGCAGGTTGCACTCAGCCTAAGCTCTTTGAACAGATCTGGGAGCTGCATAGACAATCTGTATTCATACTTCTGTTGGATTTTAGTTGCCAGTGTTGCTTATGTGAGCCACCTTGGGTCTGGAGGCAATACAGTGATTTTCATGTTGGAAAAGCCCTGATGAGAGGTGCCATGGGTTGTGATCATTACCCTGACCTTGGCACTGTGTGTACTCAGCCACATTGTTTCTTGACCTGAGCTGGTTTAAGTGCCCAGCACAGGGCACTGCCTTGCAGACTGATGAACTCAGGTATCTCAAAACCTCCTCAGGGATCCTGGTCCAGACTGTTTGCAGTACAGAAAAGTTGGAAGGTGTGTGGGAAGTCTGCAGGTGGATTGAGCTGTCAGGTATCCTTTTGCTCCAGCTAGTACAATGTGCCCTTCACTGGGAGTCTGTTGCTCTCTGTTGTCAGGGTTTGACCCCAGTCAGCAGCTAAGTACCAGACAGCTGCTCACTCACTTTCTTCCTGCCCCTTCCCCAGTGAGGAGGATAACTGAAAAAAAACCAAACTTGTGGCCTAAGATAAGAACAGTTTAATAATTGAATCAAAATAAAATACATTATTAACAACAACAATAATAATAGAAAAGGAGATAGAGGGAGGAATAAAACCCAAGAGAAACAAGTGATGCACAGTACAATTGCTCACCACTTGCTGACCAATGCCCAGCCTTCCCTGAGCAGTAGTCAGTGACTCCTGACTAGTTTCCCTCAGTTTATATTCTGGGCATGATGTTCTGTGGTATGGAATATCCCTTTGGATTGTCCAGGTCACCTGTCCTGGCCGTGCTCTCCCCCATCTTCTTGTGCACCTACTCACTGGCAGAGCATGGGAAACTGAAGAATCCTTGACTTAGAGTAAGCACTACTTAGCAACAACTAAAACATCAGTGTTATCAACGTTATTCTCATGGAAGCACTGTACCAGCTACTAAGAAGAAAATTAACTCTATGCTGGCCAAAACCAGGACATTTGTTTTCAGTCTTTGCTCCTCAATACTAATTTGCTGTTTATCCTCCTTCCTGCTCCCCCAAAGTCTCTGGTCCAGGGCACCATTCCTACCAACCTGCCAACAGAGATGCCCCAGTTGATTCCTGTGTTTCCGGGGGGAACTCCACTGCTGCCTCCAGTTGTGACAGCCAGCATCCCTGTCTCCACCCCTCTTCCGCCTGCCTCCTTTGGCCTGGTGATGGATCCCACCAAGCAGCTCTCCTCCTCCTCTGTCCTGGATGCTTTCAACGCCCCACCAGGAGGAAGTGGTGGCTCCACTTTAGATTCGCTGGATTCCCTGGATCTGCTTCCATACACAGATACACGGCTGGATGCCCTGGACTCCTTTGGGACAAGCAGGGGGTCGATGGATACCTTGGATTCCTTTGCCATTGGTAGGTGTGGGGTGATGTGGTTTTGTGTTGCCTTAGCTATGAATGCATGCCAAAATTATTTCCTTCAATGCTGAGGACATGTCTTGTAGCTTTCTCTGCTGGTGTGGCAGAACAGGAATATAAATGTAGAAGAGAGCAGGGAATTGTCTTGGACAGAATAACTGATCATGTTTAACTCAAAAGTACTGAGAAAGGCTGTAGGTGCATAATCCCAGATAACCAGTACATGCATGGAGTTAAATCTAGAGAGGAGAAAGGAACACAGTGAGATTTAAACTTGGCTTGGTGTCCAGAACACCTCCCTTGGCACAATTAGCATGATTCCTCCACCCTCCTCCTCAATGACTTTTTGGCATTTTGCACTAAGTGAACAGAAAGGTGATGACTGTTTTAGATGATACAGGACCTTGTTGTGCTGGGCAGAATGGTATGGGCCAAGGTAGGTCTTTCCCATCTCTGGATTCGGGTCAATGAGTGTCCTCTTGAATGAGACTCTGCACTCTCATGTCACAAGGAGAAAAGCTGTGGAGGATGGTGTGCAAAGACTAAGACCCTTCCTGTTCAGGAGGGAAGTGGGCTTCTTCTTGGTTAACTTGTTCCCAGTATTGCAGTATATTGGCAGCAAAAGTATTTTGAGAACAGCAGAGATTGGCCAGTTGGCACTTGAACACTCACATTCACCTCAGCTTTGGGTTTCCACCTTAAGAATGCCAGTGCTCACCAGCATAGAGTTGGGTTCAGTAGGATTTCTGGGACAAGAAGGCCTTTCCTGGAGTTTTTCCAAGTCTAGACAGATGCTTTGGGAAGAAAGTATTAAAACATTATGAAATAAATAAAGCATATTCATTTAATAAGCTTTTGTTTGTCCTTCTGTGAGTAGAACTGCCTTTGAGAGTGAAATGACTGTTTTTGTTTTGTGGGGTTCTTTTCCCCTTCTTTTGCCCAGAAGAAACCAGCTCTCAGGAACTGCGACACCCACCTGGCAGCCAAAAACCAGCCCCAGTGGTGAGTGAGCTACTGCCCCGTGCTGATGTCCCAGGGTGCTCTGGAGCCAAGGTAGTAGTGGCGGTAGTAGTGGTCACTTAGGTGATGTAGGCCCCTCTTCTTACCCTGGTTGCCTCCCATGTTGTGGCAAGGCGGGTAAAGATTCCCCCAGAGTCAGTAGGAAATTTGTTCCATCTTTGTTTTTATCTGTAACTCCATATTGTCAAGGTAAACACAGTGTGACCAAGGTTGTAGGGTCAGCAGAGAACCATGGGGGCTGGGGTCCCACTGTATCTGGCAGCCACATAATGCTCAAGGATGGGGCAGAGTAAGCCAACTTTGACTTCAGGCTACTGAAGTTCTTTGCTGCTCTCTGCCCCTGTCAGGAGGCTTCTCCAGATGTGGAGAATGTCCTGTGTCTTCAGTCTTGAAGAAAAAGGGGAGGATTAGCAAGCTTGGAACAAAAGTCATTCTTGAGTTCCTGTCACCTGCTGGCCCTATTAACATCAGTGTGAATATCCCTGAAGATTGACTGATAAGCAATTTGGGTTTTTTCTTAGGTTGGGATAAGGTTGATTTAAAAGTCTTCCATTGCAGAGTAGATTGTGATGGAAGGAATGGGAAGGAGTGAGGGGGGCATTTTGTTCTGTGGCTCGTGATAGAAAACTGAGGTCTCTTACCAGCAGGAAAGAGGCCTGTCTTTGAAGTGAAGTGAACATACCACAGTGTTCATTCTCTTTGAAAAAGTTGCATGCATCTCTTCTGGAAATGTCATTTCAGATGTGAACATTTTGATGAGAGAGGAAATGAGAAAGGTTTTGAGAGACTGGAGCGGGATAGGGGGTTAGAGAGGTTTCTTGCCCATGTGGTTGCAGAGCTGAACAGAGAGGTACGTGTGTTTTCACTCAGGTCAGCCTTAGTGGAGTGAGTCACTCAGCTGTGCCCAAGGCCACCGAGCACCTGCTGTCCCAGCCAGAACCAGTAATGCCCAACACAGCTCTGCTGGTGAAGAACCCCCTGGCATCTACTCATGTTTTCAAACAAGCCTGTCATATCTGCTACCCCAAAACAGGTGATGCATTTGCTCTGCCACTAGAGCACTGGCACAGAGTAGGAATTGGCTTTCCCCAGGCTGATGGGGTTGTTCTCTCTGGCAGGGCCCAAGGCTGGTGATTACACCTATCGGGAAGGCTTGGAGCACAAGTGCAAACGGGACATCTTGCTGGGCAGGCTGAAGAGCTCAGAAGACAAGACCTGGAAGAGGATCCGTCCTCGCCCAACCAAAACCAACTTTGTAGGATCCTATTATCTGTGCAAAGGTGATCTGCAGTGGTTGGTTGCTGGGAAGGGGCTGTGCCAGGGGAGACTGGGAGGGAAATTGTGTTTGATATTGCCTGCTGCCTGTAGGGTCTCCTGTCCCATCAGTAGCCTATGGACTGGATGGCTCAGTACAGTGAAGGGCAATGAGCTGCCATGTTGTGGAGAGCAGGCAGCTTCTAAAGTGGTGGAGCAGAAGAATTCCAGAGGATCAGTGAGGTGCTGAGCACAGTCGAGCGCTGAGAGCTGCTCTGCTGACATGGGCTTTACTGTGAACTTGCCTCCTGTAGATGGGCTCACATTAGTCTCACTCAACCTCTACTGCCCCATGGCAGGGCTGTGGTTCTGCCTAGGGAAAAGTATTCGCTGCCTGCTCCTTTGCTCCAGCCCATCTCACAGCACATGCAGACAGTGTGACCAGACTGGCACCCAAGACAGTGTCATTACACAGTACCTAATGAGGTGGGGAGATGGCAAGAACCAAGCTAAAATGGCTCCCTACTGCTGGGCCTATGGGAGAACTTAATCTGTATTGGCTTTAAAAGAGGTTGTCATGATCTGTCCCTGGCCAGGCACTGAATTAAAGCTGGTCTCTTGTTTTGAGATGGTTTCCCCCGTAGCAGCATTACTGGAGATTGTCACTATTCAGTAGTTTGCATTAGCTTTCCTGAATGTCTTGATATAGGTGAACTTGGGAGGAGATGTCTTTTCCTTTTTCTTTTAGCTCTCTGTTTTCTTGCTTTCAGTTCCTTGTGATGCGTGGGCAGTGGGAGGAACCAAGAGAGAGTTTAGTTTCTGACTGGGCCACCCTGCCTGTGTGGTGGTGTGTGCTGTTTGTTGCTTTGTAGATATGCTTAACAAGCAGGACTGTAAGTACGGGGATAACTGCACCTTCGCGTACCACCAGGAAGAGATCGACGTGTGGACGGAGGAGAGGAAGGGGACCCTCAACCGTGACCTCCTCTTTGACCCGCTAGGTGGGATCAAGCAGAGCAGCCTCACAATTGCCAAGCTCCTCAAGGAACATCAGGGCATCTTCACCTTCCTCTGTGAGGTACAGAACTGGTGGGAGGGGGCAGGCATCCATCATCTCTTCAGTATGTATCTGGACCACTGATATGTTGATAGCTGCCACCATGAAAATATGGTGGGATGTCTCGCACAACTGGAGTGCTGCAATGAGTGGCTGTAAACTCTTCAGGAGGGACAGGTGAGGAAGGAGAGGCAGTAGGGGAGTCCTGTGTGTTAGGGAGTGTTTTGACTGTCCAGAGTTTAACGATGATGACGATAGCTCTGAGTGGTTATGGGTAGGAATTGGGGGAAGGCCAAGGTAGGAATCTGTTACAGATGACCCAACTAGGATGAAGAGGCAGTCAAAGTATTCTCTAGGCAGATGGGAAAAGTCTGGTAATTGTTGGCCCTTGTTCTTGTGGAGGACTTCAACTTACCAGGTGTCTGCTGGAAGTACAACACAGCAGAGATGAAACAGTTCAGGAGGTTCCTGGAGTGTGTGGAAGATAACTCCTGACACAGCTGGTGAGGGAGACAGCTAGGAAAGGTATCCACTGAACCCATGGTTTGTGAACAGAGAAGGACTGGTGGGTGATGTGATGGTTGGAAGCCATCCTGGGCACAGCGATCATGCAATGAGTTTTCAGTTTTTGGAGAAATAAGGAGAGGGGTCAGCAGAACTGCCACCTTGCCACTTCACCTTCTAAAGGGCAGACTTTAGCCTATTTAGGAGCCTGGTTGACAGAGTACCTTGGGAGGCAGTCCTGAAGGGAAAAGGAGTCCAGGAATGTTGGACATTCTTCAAGAAGGAAATCTTAAAGGTGCAGGAGCAGGCCACCTGTGACCGTGTGTCCCAGCCAGTGCCCTGCTCCCAGAAGGACAGTGAGCATTGTATGCAGCTGTGTAGGAGAAAGGAGTAGTTTTCCTCCTTAGCCCTGCAGCTGAACCAGGTGCTCACAGCCTCATGGGATCACCTGTCTCTTCCTCCATCTTGACATGTTGCTTTGAATTGTAATTTAGCCCCAGTTACTTTAGAAATCGGAATTCCATAATGCAACAAATTCCCACCTGATGTCTGTGCAGAGCTACTGAGCCGGTCAGTTGAGAATTGCCTCACATCATCTTAATGCTCTGCAGCACAGAGTTCCCCATGTTGGCAGTACATGTAAAGGGACGTGTTCTTCGCTGTGAAGTGGCTGTTCTTTTGTTTCTCCCTTGTTCTTGTTCTGCTGGCTAACAGGGAAAGAATATGCAGCTCTCACAAAAATTTTTCCAACCACAATGGAAAATACTGTTGAGAATAAGCCAAAAAATGTTGTCTGGAAGCTTTTCCAGAGATTGACTTGCTTTATTTTAAAGCCCTACTACAAAGTTTTCACCACACTTCTTTCTAACTTTGAACATTAGAATAGGCTGGCTCTGGTTCTTCTTCCTCCTCCAAGCAAAGTTGCTCTGGTTCACTGCTCTCTAAGATTTTCCCAGTATGCTAATTCTTCTCTTCTCAGATTTGCTTTGACAGCAAACCCCGGATTATCAGCAAAGGGACCAACGACACACCATCTGTCTGCTCCAACCTTTCTGCAAAACACAGTTTCCATGACAACAAGTGAGTGAGCAATTTTTTCTCCTATGGGAACCATCTCTCACAAGTCCAGCCAGTTTAACTCCAGGGCTCTGGTCTCTTTCTTCCTTTCCTCTCTATGGGTTCCAATCACAGGACATCTCAAATCATGATAAATAGCACTGTGGGCTTCACCCTGCATGTTTGCTCCTGGTGCTGAGAGATTTCAGACATCAGCAAAGCCCTTTGGAGTCAACCTGTTAAGTTTTCCATTGACTTAATTTGCCTTTCAGTTTGGTCTTTACAAAAAGGTCCAAACAAAGATCCTCTAGCTCACGATCCTGCCTCTGACTGTCAGGTAATGAATGTTTATAAAAACAAGTATAACAAACATGTCAAGTACACATGCATACAATTCCTTCTGCTTCCTGGCAACCTGAGACATAGGGAGATGCCGAACCAGAGGAGTTGGTGTCTTTGCTGTGCATTTTGAAACTTGTCTGATCTCTGAACTTAAGCAGAGCATCACCCATGTGCTGAGGGTGAAAATAAGTGCCCAGGCTTGATAGGATGGGAGGGCAGGGGTTTGCTTCTCCCAGAGGGAATCTGTCTCTCCCAGAGTCCATTTGCTTGTGTCCTTTGCCTGCCCAGTCAAATGTCTGGATGTCACATGTAAGGAGGAGGTGGGGAGGATTTGATCCTCTGGTGCTTCGTATTTTTCTGCAGGTGTCTGGTCCACATTGTGCGTTCCACCTCCCTGAAATATTCCAAGATCCGTCAGTTCCAGGAGCACTTCCAGTTCGATATGTGCCGACACGAGGTGCGTTACGGCTGCCTGCGTGAGGACAGCTGCCACTTTGCTCACAGTTTCATTGAGCTCAAGGTCTGGCTGCTGCAGCAATATTCAGGTGAGTGTCACTTGACTGCTGTTGTGTATACCTGAGTTTCTTCCAGTGTGTACCCAGGGGCAGTTGAGAGGGGAAGAAGGTGATTTGGGAGTACTGAGATGGTGTCACTTGCTTGTGCATATTACTTCCTCTGCCTCCTCAGGGACACAGAAAAGAGGACCAAGGTGTTCTGTGAGGTGATTTGACCCTTGTCCATTTACAGGAACAGGGCTATTATAATTTGCAGACCAGAAAACCTTTCCCTTGGGACCAGCTGAATGAATTAAAATGATAATTAGGTAGAGCTGAATCCCAAGAGGTGTTTGGTGCTTAGATCTTGTGCAAATGGCAGTTGGACCCCTGAGTGAGCATCTGCTGCAGTGAGAATGGCAGCATGCACAGGTCACAAAGCAGTTGGTTATATAAAGAAGGCTGTTGTTGGAGATTGGATTTAGTTTTTTTCCGCAGGAATTTTTCTCCCATAGGTTGCTAAGAGACAAATGACTGAGCTAATAGCTGAGTACTTAAGAGATCAAAGCACAAGGCTAGGGCCTTTCTCCTTGGCAGGGTGGGGCAGAATCCCTCTCATGGAAGCAGGGCCTGACAACTTGAGATTTGGGAGACTGAAAAAGCAAGGGCGGGGGGGGGGAGGTGGCTCTCTTGCTCGGGACCCTTGGAGCTGGACGGTTGAAGCTGCTGTCTGCTGAACCCATGGCCCCTGAGAAGCCAGCACGGAGCTGCCGGTCTGTCTGCCGTGAGTGTTTTTTCTCTCTGCCCCATCGGGAGATGAGCTGCCTGCCACCAGCCTGCCTCTCCCCTGCTCCTCCACGCCGTTCCGAGTTTTTGCTACATTGTAACTGGGCTCCCCCCGCACGCAGAGACCTCTTGCCGTCCCAGCTCCCTGTGTCCGGGGATCCTGCTGCGGCACCGACACCAGCCGCCCCCAAGGGTCTGTGAAACAAAGGCTCTCCTCCATCCCTCCCTGCTTCGGGCAGCTGCCATTGCCGTGTGCTACCTGAGCTCACGCCAGAGCGCCCCCTGCAGCCACCAGGGAATCATCACACCCAGAGTGCCCCCTGCAGGCTGTGACTGGAACTGCACCAAAGGGAAAAGGTGCCTAAAGCCAAGCAGGCTGCCACTGGGTTTCTGGTTCTGTTTGTTGGTTAACGCCATAGTTGTTGTTATTTGTTAGCTTTGTTTTAGATATTAGTAAAGAACTGTTATTCCTATTCCCATATCTTTGCCTAAAAGCCTCTTGATGTCAAATTTATAATAATTCGGAGGGAGAGGGGTTACAATTTCCCATTCCAAGGGAGGCTCCTGCCTTCCTTAACAGACACCTGTCTTTCAAACCAAGACAGATTTTGGCACCCAATGTGGGGCTCGAGAGCATCGAGAGGAAAAAGGATAACAGTTCTTGAGTAACGCAGTTTTTTGTGTGCTGAATATAGGAAGCTCATTAGGTTGCACCATGTGGTCTAGCTTATCCCGGTTCGTATGGCAAGTGGTCACGGCTGTCTCCCTCCCATTTGCAGCCCCGTATCTAAACATGGGCCCTATAACTAAGGCTACGGTGGCTGTTATACAGTTTGTGTTATGGGTCGATAAGGTGAGGAATTCATGGATTTTCAACTTCCTCTGGAAGGCAGGCATGTGGATTCAGAGCTACCACACACTAATGACATGCTTTCAGGGTTACTTTAATAATGGTACCTACTGCGAGGAAATGACACCAAGAGAAATTATCTCACAACCCTTCACCCAGCTCTTTGGGCCTATCCCGCCAATCTTTGAAGGGTTCAAATCTTCTCTAGATGCTAATGATATCATACAGTGGCTGGTGTTGATGATAGTCCTACTCTATTTAGCATTCAGGGATAAGGGGGGTCTGACTTGGATAGCCACCCTGACACCTACCCCAGACAATAGGGATGAGACCCCAGAACCTGACATTGCCCCAGACACTAGGGATGTTGCTACAGAGTCTGACCCGGCCCCACAACCCACCTCAGAAACGAACCACCCGGATTGGGTGGGGGTCCTGGTGAAGGAGATACGTGAGATGGGCCAAGTGTTGAAGGAATACACTTGCCCAGCTGGTGGGAAACCCTTCCCCTATCCCAAAGAGGGAGAGTCTAATGAGGCAGCAGGGGAACCCAGGGACGTTACAACCGCTCAGACTCCAGTCAGACCAGAAGGGCAGCCACAGCCAGCAGCAGTCGCCCCTGTGGAAAAGAGGAAGACTAAGGTCAAACCAGAGCAGCCAGTGAGTAATGATGGGGAAGCAGGGCCCTCTCAACCAGTAGGGAGGCCAAGGATTGAAATCGCTACCGAATCCCTGGGGTATGACAGTCTCCGTAATCTACGAAAAGACATTGTGCGACGGGGTCATGAGCCTTTTACAACCTGATTACTTCGGGTCTGGGACCTTATGGGTATAGGCGTGCAGCTGGATAGTATTGAGGCAAGGCAGTTGGGACCCTTGTCCCATGACTCGGGGGTTGGTCAGGTATTCGGAAGAGACGACGGGCCCCTGTCTCTCTGGGAACGGCTTTTAATAAGTGTAAGAGAGAGGTTTGTCAACAGGGAGAGAATGCAGGAGTACCATCATAGAAGACCATGGAAGACTCTTGAGGAGGGAATCCAACAGCTGAGGGAGGTGGCAGTATTGGAGGTACTCTTTGGGAGGGATGGACAACATGATAATGACCCCGACAAGGTCAAGTGTACAGGGCAAATGTTGTGGAATCTGGCAAAGCTAGGGCCCTCCCAATACACCATCTTCATTGCAACAATTAATGCTGATGACAACCGAGAGACAGTGGGCTCCATAGCCACCAAACTCAGGAATTATGATAGTATGATCAGTGGCCCAATGCAGGCTCAGGTCTCTGCTGTGGTCAAAGACCTCAGAGAGGAGATGATGAGGGAGGTGAGGGAGGAGATGAGGATGATGAGTGCGGCACCAGTGCGAGTCACAAGCCCCAAAGTCAGAGCCCAGCGCCCCCCAGCCAGGGAGAGAGGGTACACCCCACGATCTGAGCTGTGGTTCTTCCTGTGTGACCACAGGGAAGTCATGAGGAAGTGGGATAAGAAACCCACTGCTACCCTGGCAGCACGGGTACAGCAACTCAAGGAGGGAAATACTAACCGAGGCGGGGAGTCTACTAAAGTGAAGGTAGCCTCAGCCTCCTGTGACCACGATGCCAGATATTACGGAAAGGTGGACGATCTGTTAGATCCCCTCGAGGGGACCTCTACTATGTATGCCCAGGAAAGAAATGATAACCAGGGCTAGAGGGGCCCTACCTCTAGCCAGGAAGAGGCACGGGAAAACCGGGTCTTTTGGACAGTGTGGATCCAATGGCCTGGCACATCAGAGCCACAAAAATATGAAGCGTTAGTTGATACTGGTGTGCAGTGTACCTGAATTCCATCAGGACATGTGGGGGCAGAACCTGTTTCTATTGCTGGGGTGACAGGGGGATCGCAGCAATTAACCTTGTTGGAAGCCGAGGTGAGCCTGACAGGGAAGGAGTGGCAGAAACACCCCAATGTGACTGGTCCAGAGGCCCCGTGTATTCTGAGCATAGACTTCCTCCGGAACAGCTATTACAAAGACCCAAAGGGACTCAGGTGGGCTTTTGGAATAGCGGCTGTGGAGGCAGAGGGCACCCGGCAACTGAACACCTTGCCTGGACTATCGGAAAATCCAACTGCAGTGGGACTCCTGAGAATAAAAGAGCAACAAGTGCCAATTGCCACCTTGACAGTGCACCGCCGGCAGTACCGGACAAATCGAGATGCCGTGATCCCCATCCACAAGATGATCCGCGACCTAGAAAGCCAAGGAGTGGTCAGTAAAGCCCACTCACCCTTCAACAGCCAGATTGTGAGCCCTCTCTACCTGGTTACCCGCAAGAAGAATGATTTCCACTGGGGCCCTGAACAGCAACAAGCGTTTGCCCAAATCAAGCAAGAGATCGCTCACGCAGTAGTGCTTGGCCCAGTAAAGACAGGACCAGAGGTGAAGAATGTGCTTTACTCTGCAGCCGGGAACAATGGCTTGTCCTGGAGCCTTTGGCAGAAAGTGCCTGAAGAGACTTGAAGCCGACCGCTGGGATTCTAGAGCCAAAGTTACAGAAGGTCTGAAGCCAACTACACCCCCACATGGAAAGAAATCTTGACCGCTTATGAAGGAGTTTGTATTGGGTCTGACTGGGGTAAAGCTCACAGGCCTTACACTGCTGTACTTTGCTTTGGGAGCGGGTGTTGATAACAGAGCAGTGTTTTGGCTACTGCCAAGCTGTGCTGTCCCTGTGACATTCCTTCCCCCACTGAATGGGATAGGGGGGGGGGCAAGATCCTGGGAGGGGACACCAGCAGGCCAGCTGACCCCAGTCAGCCAAAGGGATATTCCATGCCATATGACATCAGCTCAGATATATAAGGGAAGGAAGAGAGGAGGAGGAGGAGGCACTCAGGGCTGGTCCATGTTTGCCTCCTTGAACAACCACCACGCGTGCTGAAGCCCTGCTTCCCAGGAAGCGTCCGGACATCACTGCTGATGGGAAGTAGAGATTGATTGTTTTCTCTTCTGCTCTTGCGCGCGCAACTCTCAGCTTGTTTGTTCTATTTTTTTCCCCGCTGTAATAAAACTGCCGTTTCTTACCCTGATAGTCTTTTTCAATATTATCCTCTCCCCTCTCCCAGCGGGAGAGGGAGTGATAGAGTGACTGAGTGGGCACCTGGCACCTGGCCGGGGTCAACCCACGACAGTCTCTTTTGGCGCCCGAACGTGGGGCGAGATAAAGGCAGTTTTTTCTATATATACATATATTGCATGCTCTAGTAATTACCAATAGCAGCTCTCAAGTAGTAAACTCCTGCGTGGCATACGGCCTTTGGCTGCCACACTGCTTATCTTTGTTTTGCTATGTTTGGGAACATGTTGAAAAAAACAATGACTGTGAATGAATATAACTCCTTCTCTCTGCCCTGGGTGAATTTGAGTATGGATGATCTTTTACTGCAGGCTCCTGTGAATATTGCCAACCCTTACATAAGCTTCCTGATATTATTAATAATATTAGCCAACACTGTTACCTTATGGAATTCATGGAAATTGTCATCTCCCTGGTACAGAAGGAAACAACCCTTGGGTGAGGATCTGTTAAAATCTGCCCTGAGGTACCCAGTTCCTGGGTGGAAAGGTATATGGAGGGATTTGGGCAGGTTCCTAGGGCGGTTATCACCTCCCGTTGCCTGGGAGTTTACTCCTGAAGAGGTAAATAACCCTAACAGACTGGCCCGTCAACTGACAGAAGGGTGCCTCGTTTACTGCCAGGAATGCGAGCAGCTTCTCGACCTGTAAGGGGGGCTGGCCTGGGCTTACCGGGCCTCTGTTCGATATTCTCAGAGGACTGTGGTTGAGGCAGGAACTCAAAGTGTGCCTGAGGACACTATAGCTGAGACAGGGACACAAACTACAGCTGTGGCTGAGGCAGGGATACAAACCATAACAACTATGTCTGAGATAGGAACCCAAACCACAACAACTACAGTAATTGCCCCAGTAGTGAAAAAAAAAAAATGGACAAGGCAAGTTTCAGGCCGATTAGTAAGAGAAGAAGAAGAGGAAGAGGAAGAAGAGATGGGGCCAGATCAAGAGGCAGGTCCCTCAGCAAAGGAATCGAAGGGAGTGAGGCAGATTAAACAGGAGACCAAAGTTACTCGGTCCCTGACCCCATCCGAACTTCGAGACTTGCAAAAGGATTACAGCCGCCAGTCAGGTGAGAGGATTCCTGCATGGCTGCTGCGATGCTGGGATAATGGGGCCGATAGTCAGCAGTTAGAAGGTCATGAAGCCCAACAGCTGGGATCCCTTGCTAGGGATCGGGAAATTTAAAGAGGACTTACAAAAAAAGGTGCAACTTGTAGCCTCTGGAGACGGCTTCTTTAGTGTGAAGGCAAGATATCCTTTTAAGGAAGATCTTGTAAAGTCCCCAGGGAAGTGGACCAATGTGGATGAAGGTATCCAGTACTTGAGAGAATTAGCAGTGCTGGAAATTGTCTATAGTGATCTAAAGGATGATAGCGTCACCATAGATCCAGAGGATATCCCTTGTACACTTGCCATGTGGAGGAAGGTGGTTCAAGGTGCCCCAGCATCATATTCCAGCAGCTTGGCGGCACTTTATTAGCCAAAAATGGATACACCAACTGTAGAGTTGGCGTCCGCCTGGCTCCAAAATGTAGAAGAAACTCTGGGTGCTCCCTCATCCCTGCGAGCCACCACCCCAACTTTTAGAAGCAGCCCAAGAGATCGCTCCTCTCCAACCCCAGTCAGAGGGAAAGGAATCCCCAAGAACAGGCCACGTAACGAGCTCTGGTTTTTTCTGCGTGAGCATGGAGAGGACATGAGGAAATAGGATGGTGAACCCACCTCTGAGCTGAGCGCCCGGTTCCGTGAACTTAGGGGGAAGAGACCTGTTAAGAAGGGGCCGCCCAAGAAGACTGTCACTGTAGTTACCACAGAGAGACCAGGAGACAATCAGCGATTTCCCAGATATAAGAAAACTAAAGCTGTTTCCTACAGTCCTGAGGAGGGAACTTCTGATTTGGCATCACAAAGGTCAGACAGTGAATACTCTGACCAGGAACAGGAATAGAGGGTCCCTGGCGCCGGCCAGGAGGTGGAAAGGGATGACCGGGTATACTGGACGGTGTGGATTCGATGGCCTGGCACATCAGATCCACAGAAGTACAAAGCTTTAGTGGACACCGGTGCACAGTGTACACTGATGCCATCAAGGCACAAGAGTGCAGAAGCCATCTGGATCTCTGGAGTGACAGGGGGATGCCAAGAGTTGTCGGTAGTAAAAGCTGAGGTGAGCTTAACAGGGGACAGATGGCAAAGGCACCCCATTGTGACTGGCCCAGAGGCCCCTTGTATCCTTGGCATCGACTACCTCAGGAGAGGGTATTTTAAGGATCCAAAGGGATATCGATGGGCCTTTGGCATAGCTGCGGTGAATACAGAGAAGATCAAACAGTTATTCACCCTGCCTGGCCTCTCAGAAGATCCCTTCATCGTAGGATTGCTGCAGGTGGAAGATCAACAAGTACCGATTGCTACCAAGACAGTGCACCGGAGGCAGTATCGTACCAACCGAGACTCCACGACTCCTACCCATGAACTAATTCGTCGACTGGAGAGCCAAGGAGTTATCAGCAGGACCCGCTCACCCTTCAACAGCCCCATATGGCCAGTGCGGAAGTCAAATGGGGAATGGCGGCTGACAGTGGACTATCGGGGCCAGAATGAAGTCACACCACCTTTAAGTGCTGCTGTACCAGACATGTTGGACCTCCAATATGAGCTAGAGTCAAAAGAAGCCAAATGGTATGCAACGATTGACATAGCTAATGCATTTTTCTCAATCCCTCTGGCGGCAGAGTGCAGGCCACAATTTGCTTTCACTTGGAGGGGTGTCCAGTACACATGGAACCGACTGCCCCAGGGGTGGAGACACAGCCCCACCATATGCCATGGCCTGATCCAGGCTGCTCTGGAACAGGGTGGAGCTCCGGAACACCTGCAATATATTGATGATATCATTGTGTGGGGTGATACAGCAGGAGAAGTTTTTGAGAAAGGGAAGAAAATAATCCAAATTCTTCTGAAAGCTGGTCTTGCCATAAAACAAAGTAAGGTGAAGGGACCTGCACAGGACATCCAGTTTCTAGGAATAAAATGGCAGGATGGGCGCCGTCATGTGCCTACAGAGGTGGTTGACAAAATTGCCAATATGTCTCCACCAGTTAATAAGAAAGAAACACAAGCTTTCCTGGGCCTTGTAGGATTCTGGAGAATGCACATTCCAGGCTATAGTCAACTTGTGGGCCCCCTCTATCGAGTGACCCAGAAGAAGAATGACTTCAAGTGGGGCCCTGAGCAGAAACAGGCCTTTGAGCAGATCAAACAGGAAATAGCTCGTGCGGTGGCTCTTGGGCCTGTTCGGACAGGATCAGATGTGCAAAATATACTCTACACTGCAGCTGGGGAGCAGGGCCTCACCTGGAGCCTCTGGCAGAGGACCGCAGGAGAAACCCGAGGTCGGCCATTAGGATTCTGGAGCAGGAGTTACTGAGGATCAGAAGCCCACTATACTCCAACTGAAAAAGAAATACTAGCTGCTTATGAGGGGGTTCGAGCAGCCTCAGAAGTTGTTGGGACAGAAGCATGTCTCCCCTTGGCACCACGATTGCCTGTCCTACACTGGATGTTCAAAGGAAACATTCCCTCCACGCATCATGCAACCAGTGCTACATGGAGTAAGTGGGTGGCCTTAATTACACAACGAGCCCGAATGGGAAAACCCAACTTCCCAGAAATCCTAGAAGAGATTTTGAGTTGGCCAGAAGCCAGGGATTTTGGAGCACTGTCTGAGAAGGTGACTCGCGCCCAAGAAGCACCACCATATAACGAGTTACCAGAAAACAAAAGAAAATATGCTTTATTTACTGATGGATCCTGTCGAGTGACAGGAAACCATCGGAGGTGGAAAGCTGCTGT
>JAVTVJ010001278.1:0-106000 GCA_034509425.1 Eopsaltria australis | reverse complement strand
TGCAATTATACCTCCCCCAACATTTCCCATTCTACTAATCAACCCTTGAAATTACCTAGGGGCATGTTTTTCATTTGTGGAGATCGAGCCTGGCCAGGTATCCCCTCCAAAATAAAAGGGGGACCCTGTTCTCTTGGAAGGTTGACATTGCTGACCCCCAACACCTCGATGATTCTTAATAAGCTTCGACATCACCATCTCAGGCGTTTGAAACGCTTTGTACACGGCTTTGCTTCTGATTGTAAATCTAATGTCGAGTTTTGGTCGCCTGCTGCTATTATTGCAGCCTCCTTCCTTGCTCCAGGAGTGGCCTCGGCTGGGGCCTTGGCCCAATTGAACAAACTAGGGTGTTGGCTCTCCAAACAAACAAACGCTACATCTAAAGCAATTTCAGATTTGTTGCTTGATGTGGATTCGGTGAGACACGCCACGTTGCAAAATAGAGCCGCAATAGACTTTTTATTGTTGGCACAAGGACTTGGGTGTGAAGAATTTGAGGGAATGTGTTGCATGAATCTCTCTGATCATTCTAATTCAATACATGCACAATTAAAAACTTTGACTCAGCTCACCCAGCAATGGCAAGTGAGCAATGACTTAGGAATAGCTAAATGGTTGTCCTCATTGGGCATCACAGGTTGGATCCAAACCTTGTTATTTGAAGGCCTTCGGTTGTGTGTTGTTGTTATTGTGTTTATAATAATTGTTAAGATTGTGTATAGCTGTTTAATGAAACAAGTAACCAAAGTGACCCACAATGTTTTGCTTGCAAAAGAGCAACAAGGAGGAATTGTTGAAAAATGGCTCCATGACCAGGGCCATGGGTCGCTAGAGGGTTTGTGCAAAGAAGACCCTGTTTAATTGGGAAAAGACTGAAGTAGATAATAAGAGTAACATTGCCTTTAAGAAATTGATTGACTGATATAAGTTTTAAAAATAGATGATGAATGAAGTTTATTAAGATAAGATTGATAGTTTTAATAGTTATTACAATCATAAGAGTAAAAGTGCCATAAGTTCAGTTAAGTTTAAGTGTTGCTAAATTTAAGTGATGTTAGGTTAAAGTTTATTGATTTTAAATTCTGTTAAGCTCTCTTAAGGTTAGGTTCTGTTAAATCTAAGTTCTGCTAAATATAAGTGTTAAGTTCAAATGAAGTGTTAAGGTTAAGTGCTGTTAAGTTTCATTTCTGTTAAGTTTAAGTGTCAATAAGTTTATAGTGTTAAGTATTTGATAAGTAATAGAAAAAGTGTAAACATGGTCTGGATTGCTCAAAGAAAAGAAGGGGGATATGTTGGGAAATGGCCATTTCTGGCTGCACAGACATAAGTGAGCAATCCAGACTCCATAGACAAGTGTTAGGCCTCTGCTCAAGGCTGTTCTCAAAACAACTGTGGGAAAGGGAGACATGAGAGCTGTAAACAAGGTGCAGGTGTCTAGAGATTAGCTTGGCAGAAGAAACTGTTGATGTTATTGCCTTCTGAGACCAGTTTGTGTGTTAATTAGATTAGAGAAAGATCCCGTGTGAAACTTCTGTAAGTGAATAATATTTTGAGCACGTAAGGTAGTATAAGTATGTGCACTGTCTGACAATAAAGGAGCTTGATTTATGAATCACATTGGATCGTCGTCTTGCTCCTCTCGCCGACATGAGAACTCTCTAGAAAACTGGGGGTGACTAACTTAGATGGGCAGGTGGCGCTCCCCAATGAGCCCTGGGGGTGTTCACCTGTCTCAAGCCCAGCCTCTTCTGGGCTAAACTATTGTTTGCTCCACCTCAGGGGAGCGCTCCTGCTCCCCCCAGGGCTTTCTCATTGGAAATTCTTCTTCTGGGGTAACCTGCACCACCGCCACACGAGGCGGCTTGAACTCCTACATAGGCAGCAAAGATTTCCTTCTCTGTGGAGGTGTAGTTGGCTTCAGACCCTCTGTAACTCCAGCTCCAGAATCCCAGCGGTGGGCCTCGAGTCTCTCCAGGCACCTTCTGCCAAAGGCTCCAGGACAAGCCATTGTTCCCGGGTGCAGAGTAAAGCACATTCCTCACCTCTGGTCCCATCCTTACTGGGCCAAGCGCTACTGTGTGAGCAATCTCTTGCTTTATCTGGGCAAACGCTTGTTGCTGTTCAAGGCCCCAGTGGAAATTGTTCTTCTTGCGGGTGACCAGGTAGAGAGGGCTCACAATCTGGCTGTACTCTGAAATGTGCATCCTCCAAAAGCCTATGGCCCCTAGGAAAGCTTGAGTTTCCTTTTTGTTGGTTGGTGGAGACATCGCAGTGATCTTATTGATGACCTCCGTGGGAATCTGGCGCCGTCCATCTTGCCATTTTTCCCCCAAGAACTGGATCTCTCAAGGAGGTCCTTTGACTTGGCTTTTCTTGATGGCAAAACCGGCTTCCAGGAGGATCATGATGATCTTCTCTCCTTTCTCAAATACCTCTGCTGCCATGTTCCCCCACACAATTATGTCATCAATGTATTGGAGATGCTCTGGAGCCTCACCCTTTTCCAGTGCAGCCTGGATCAGTCCATGGCAGATCGTGGGGCTGTGCCTCCACCCCTGGGGTAACCGATTCCAGGTATATTGCACACCCCTCCAGGTGAAGGCGGACTGAGGCCTGCACTCCGCTGCCAGAGGGATGGAGAAGAACGCATTGGCGATGTCAATGGTGGCATACCATTTTGCTGCCTTGGACTCTTAACTTGTATTGGAGCTCCAGCATGTCTGGCATGGCAGCACTCAATGGTGGAGTCACTTCATTCAAGCCACGATAGTCCACAGTCAATCTCCATTCCCCGTCAGACTTGCGCACAGGCTAGATGGGGCTGTTGAAGGGTGAGTGAGCCTTACTGACCACTCCTTGGCTTTCCAGGTCGCGGATCATCTTGTGGATGGGGATCATGGCATCTCGATTCGTCTGGTACTGCCGGCGGTGCACTGTCGAAGTGGCAATTGGCACTTGTTGCTCTTTTACTCTCATTTGGATTTTCCAATAGTCCAGGCAAGGTGTTTAGTTGCCTGATGCCCTCTGCCTCCACAGCCGCTATTCCGAAAGCCCACCTGAGTCCCTTTGGGTCTTTGTAATAGCTATTCTGGAGGAAGTCTATGCCCAGAATACATGGGGCTTCTGGACCAGTCACAATGGGGTGTTTCTGCTACTCCTTCCCGGTCAGGCTCACCTCGGCTTCCAACAAAGTTAATTGCTGTGATCCCCCTGTCACCCCGGCAATAGAAACAGGTTCTGCCCCCACATGTCCCAATGGAATTAAGGTACACTGCGCACCAGTATCAACTAACGCTTCATATTTTTGTGGTTCTGATGTGCCAGGCCATCGAATCCACACTGTCCAAAAGACCCGGTTTTCCCGTGCCTCTTCCTGGCTAGAGGCTGGGCCCCTCTAGCCCTGGTTATAATTTCTTTCTTGGGCGTACATAGTATAGGTCCCCTCGAGGGGATCTAACAGATCGTCCTCCCTTCTGTAATATCTGGCATCTCGGTCACAGGAGGCTGAGGCTACCTTCACTTTAGTAGACCCCCCGCCTTGGTTAGTATTTCCCTCTTTGAGTTGCTGTACCCGTGCTGCCAGGGTAGCAGTGGGTTTCCTATCCCACTTCCTCATGTCTTCCCCATGGTCACACAGGAAGAACCATAGCTCAGATCGTGGGGTGTACCCTCTCTCCCTGGCTGGGGGGCGCTGGGCTCTGACTTTGGGGCTTGTGACTCGCACTGGTGCCGCACTCATCAACCTCATCTCCTCCCTCACCTCCCTCATCATCTCTTCTCTGAGGTCTTTGACCACAGCAGAGACCTGAGCCTGCATTGGGCCACTGATCATACTATCATAATTCCTGAGTTTGGTGGCTATGGAGCCCACTGTCTCTCGGATGTCATCAGCATTAATTGTTGCAATCAAGATGGTGTATTGGGAGGGCCCTAGCTTTGCCAGGTTCCACAACATTTGCCCTGTACACTTGACCTTGTCGGGGTCGTTATCATGTTGTCCATCCCTCCCAAAGAGTACCTCCAATATTGCCACCTCCCTCAGCTGTTGGATTCTCTCCTCAAGGGTCTTCCATGGTCTTCTATGATGATACTCCTGCATTCTCTCCCTGTTGACAAACTTCTCTCTTACACTTATTAAAAACCGTTCCCAGAGAGACAGGGGCCCGTCATCTCTTCCGAATACCTGATCTACCCCTGAGTCCTGGGACAAGGGTCCCAGCTGCCTTGCCTCAATACTATCCAGCTGCACACCCATACCCATAAGGTCCCAGACCCGAAGTAACCAGGTTGTAAAAGGCTCACGACCCCGTCGCACAATGTCTTTTCGTAGATTACGGAGACTGTCATACCCCAGGGACTTGGTAGTGATTTCAATCCTTGGCCTCCCTACTGGTTGAGAGGGTCCTGCTTCCCCATCATTACTCACTGGCTGCTCTGGTTTGACCTTAGTCTTCCTCTTTTCCACAGGGGCAACTGCTACTGGCTGTGGCTGCCCCTCTGATCTGACTGGAGCCTGAGCGGTTATAACGTCCCTGGGTTCCCCTGCTGCCCCATTAGACTCTCCCTCTTTGGGGTAGGGGAAGGGTTTCCCACTAGCTGGGCAAGTGTATTCCTTCAGCACTTGGCCCATCTCGCGTATCTCTTTCACCAGGGCTCCCACCCAATCCGGGTGGGTTGTTTCTGAGGTGGGTTGTGGGACCGGGTCAGACTCTGTAGCAACATCCCTAGTGTCTGGGGCAATGTCAGGTTCTGGGATGGTGTCCCTAGTTTCTGGGGCCATGTCAGGTTGTGTGGCTGCATCCCTAGTCTCTGGGGCCATGTCAGGTTCTGTGGCAACATCCCTAGTCTCTGGGGCCGTGTCAGGTTCTGTGGCAGCATCCCTAGTCCTTGGGGCCGTGTCAGGTTCTGTGGCAGCATCCCTAGTCCTTGGGGCCATGTCAGGTTCTGGGGCCTCATCTCTATTGTCTGGGGTAGATGTCAGAGTGGCTATCCAAGTCAGACCCCCCTTATCCCTGAATGCTAAGTAGAGCAGGCCTATCAGCCACACCAGCCACTGTATGGTATCATTAGCATCTAGAGAGGATTTGAACCCTTCAAAGATTGGTGGGATAGGCCTAAAGAGCTGGGTGAAGGGTTGTGAGAACATTGCTTCTGGTGTCACTTCCTCGCAGTAGGTACCGTTTTTAAAGTAACCCTGAAAACATGTCATTAGTGTGTGGTAGCTCTGAATCCACAAGCCTGCCTTCCAGAGGAAGTTGAAAATCCATGAATTCCTCACCTTATTGACCCAAAACACAAACTGTACAACAGCCACCGTAGCCTTAGTTATCGGGCCCATGTTTAGATACGGGGCTGCAAATGGGAGAGAGAGAGCCGTGACCACTTACCATATGAACCGGGATAAGCTAGACCACATGGTGCAACCTAATGAGGTTCCTATATCCAGCACACAAAAACTGCGTTACTCAAGTGTTGCGGTAGTTTGGAACCAGAGGACTTCCGGACAGGTTCCACGGACAGAGGGTTTCCCCCCGGAGCTCCCAGGGGCAGCAGTTGGACCACCAATCTACGGACCCAAGCTCCTGCTATTGGTTACTGGACTTGTCTGTTATGTATTCCCGCTCTGGGAAATTCCCTGTCACTCCATAGTTCATTCGTTGTTCTCTCTGTTCCCCTCCCTAAACCCCATTTGATCATGTACCCCAGCCCCTCCCCTGTATTGTCCCCTGCCCTCATCCTATTGGGTGTTGTTCCTCCCTTAAATACCGATGTAATAAGCTGCTCTTGGCTCTTGGTCCATGTGCTCCCTTTGGAGGCGATAAACCTACCGAAATCACTTACCAAGAGACCTCCTTCTCTGGTAGTTCTTTGCTGTTTCACCACGCTCCGGGGGCAACATCTCCCCGGACCGAACGCGGACCAGCTGTGCCCGTTGTCGGCACTCCGAGGAAGTCTTCCAGATCGCGAACGACTTCCTAGGGTAGCGCTGGGACTCCGCCGCCGGTACCAGGGTGGGACCAAAGCAGGGAACGCAACACTCAAGAACTGTTATCCTTTTTCCCCTCGATGCTCTCGTGCCTCACATTGGGCACCAAAATCTGTCCTGGTTTGAAGGACACGTGTCTGTTAAGGAAGGCAGGAGCCTCCCTTGGAATGGGAAACTGTAACTCTTCTCTTTCCGAATTGTTATAAATTTGAAATCAAGAGACTCTCAGGCAAAGATGTGGGAATAGGAATAACAGTTCTTTACTAATATCTAAAACAAAGCTAACAAATAACAACAACTATAACGTTAACCAACAAACAGAACCAGAAACCCAGTGGCAGCCTGCTCGGCTTCAGGCACCTTTTCTCTTTGGTGCAGTCCTAGTCACAGCCTGCAGGGGGCGCTTTGGGTGTGATGATTCCCTGGTGGTTGCAGGGGGCGCTCTGGCGTGAGCTCAGGTAGCACACGGCAATGGCGGCTGCCCGAGGCAGGGAGGGATGGAGGAGAGCCTTTGTTCCACAGACCCTTGGGGGGGGGGCAGCTGGTGTCGGTGCCACAGCAGGATCCCTGGACACAGGGAGCTGGGACGGTAAGAGGTCCCGATGTGCAGGGGAAGCCCCGCTACAATGTAGCGAAGAAACTCGGAGCGGCAAGGAGGAGCGGGGCAGAGGCAGGCTGGTGGCAGGCAGCTCCCAATGGGGCAGAGGGCAGAGACTCACAGCAGACAGACTGGCAGCTCCGTGCTGGCTTCTCAGAGGGCCGTGGGTTCAGCAGACAGCAGCTCCGGCCGTCCAGCTCCGAGGGTCCCGAGCAAGAGAGCGTGACCTCCCCCCTGCTCTTGCTTTTCAGTCTTCAAAATCTCGCGTTGTTAGGCCCTGCTTCCACAAGGGCAATTCTGCCCCACCCTGCCAAGGAGAAAGGCCCTAGCCTTGTGCTTTGTTTCTCTTAAGTACTCAGATATCAGCTCAGCTATTTGTGTCTTAGCAACACACTGGAGAAAAAATTCCTGAGAAAAAAAAACTAACTCCAGCCTCCAACATAAGTGTAATGGGAATCATCTCTAGGCCCACTGTTGTATCTTATGGAACAAAGTTGCGTCTACAATGGTCTTGCATCAATTTATAGCTAATCTACTATTGATTTCAATAACTTGGTCCATTACAGCATGTTTGTTTAACACACTCTTTTTGTCAGTAATTTCAGTATTTAATATTTCATGTAGATGTCTAAGAGTAATAGAGCAGAAAGCCACTCGAGGCATGGTTTTGCTACTTATCCCCTTTTCTCTTTTCTGACTTCCTTTTCCTTGTGTCTCCTTTTTCTATGTCAAAAGACTAATTTATGAGCAGACTCTGAGTCATGTCTGGCCTGTTGATTTATTATTGAGCAGTGTTGAAATAAGACTGTCCATTGTGCATTTTCATCTTTATGAATGACAAGCAGCTGCTGATTTATATTAAAATTCCACGTTTTCTGCAAGTCTGCAGGTCACAATTATTTTAAAGTTCCTACCATAATTTGTATTCCTCTATATCACATCACCTCTTCTTCTCACATATGGTAAACTATAATCCTAAATAATTTTCTTAATGGCAAGAGCTATGAGAACAGAGGTAAAAGACTAAAATAGTTATAATTACTAAAAATCCTATTATGCAAAATCAGGTTTTAGTAGTAGCCTCTTGTTTAAGATATAGCTTAAAGAATTTAAATATATCTGTGTTAAAATGTTATGCAAATCAGAGTTGAATAAAGTAATCTTTATTTCCTATTTTCCACTGCTTTGGATTGTTTGTGTTACATTGTGTTGTTACATTTCAAGTGTGGTATATTTTAAGCATACTATTCTTCTTTGTTATGCAAAATCATGTTAGCCTCTATGCTTTTTATATGTGCACAGGCAATTTTAATTTAAGCTAATGATCTGTGTTCTATGAACTTTGAAACACAGCAATAGGCAGTTTTAAGTGATTCATGTAAAGCAGCCAGAAAAGACAGCCTTTGCCTAACCTCAGAAACCAGCAGATTCTATGATTTCTATGTTCAGATCAGTAAAACACCCTCAGATACAAAAATGCCATGTAAGAAAGGGCTGTGATGTTTAAGAATCCCTTGCATTGACTGCATTTCCAATGTGGCTGTGGATCCATTCTCAGGGAGAATTTATATGAGAAGGTATAATGTACTCCTTTTCTCACATTTACCTAGTGAAGCACTTAAGTACTTAAAATTAGTAATCTAACTGAAATCAAATTATCTACACTGTGAGATTATACATGGATTAGAGAATGAATGAATGAACTAAATTTCTTTTTATATTTGTGAGGCTGTGATGTATTCACACAGAAGAGAGGCTCAGGACACTGTCTCTGGATTGCCTGATGAACTATTTTGGCAAAGAAGTCCAGATTATGTAGACTACATAATAAGGGCCTAGAATTCACAAGAAGCCATCAAACAAGCTCAGCCATCCTGTCTTACTAGTGTGTTAGGCTCTGTTTGAGTTTTATTCATGTTTTTGTTTTAATAATACATCAAAATATGATAAAACACAATGTATCTTCTCATTCAGCATATTTGATTTTGACAGTTACCAGCACTATTTTAAATTCCTCTGCCAGAAGTTTAGATTGCATATAATGGTGTACAAAAATGAAAACTTGTCTTCCAGGGAAGTATGAGATCTCTGTGCTTGGTGACACTCAAAACTTAATTTGACAAAGACTGAGCAATCTCACCTATCTTTGAAGTAAACCACTCTTCCTGCAAACACTTGGACTAGATGATCTTCAGATATTTCTCCCAAGCTAAATTGCTCCAGGACTTTGTCAGTCTCTTTCAGTGTTCATTCTATGTCTATCCTTCCTGTTGCTCCACCCCAAGACAAGAGAAACACCCTACAGTTTCTGTGAGATATGCAGTTGCATCTTCTCATAATCCATGGAATCGAGATGCTATAGACCTTGCTGCTTTGTTGGCCCTTTCACTTCTGCAACAAAACTTGCCTGGAAAGAAAGGATACTCTAGAGGAGTAAGGAACATCCTCTCATATAAACTTGTAGATTTTGTGTTTCCTGCACATTAGTGTCCTGTACTCTGATACCTTCCTCTCTTCCCTCCATTGCCTTCTAGGATCATTATCTTCTTTATGATTTTCTAATTTTTTAACCCCTCAAGAAACAAACAAATTTGAAATTTCCCCTCTACTTTCTATTCTTTTGTCTTCTCATTTTATGGAGTTCTTAGGGGCTTCTCCATAATAATGTTACTTTCACATTACTCACGTTACCATAGTACCTTTGAAATAGTGTTAGCAGATAATTTTTTATGTTGTTTTGTTAGCAAGAAGACCAAATTCAGAATAAGAGACAGAATATAGTTTAATATTCTGCAAATACTTGCAATTTATGGTTAAAGCTAAACAGTAAACCATATTTTTTGCATTAAGATACACATTTTATTGCAATTTTGTGAGTGAATTAGTAAAGAAACTGATATGATTTATGATATTCTGCTAATGCATATTGTTTTCCCAGTGGATCTTAATGATTTGCATATAAGCAGAAGAAAGAGACTAAGCCCCAGATCTTTTATTTTTTTAGTTCATAAAAAGTCCCTCTGTTATATCCCTCAAGCTATATGGGTTACTGTGTTGTTGAACTAATACCTTGAATATCCTCAGTCTTCATTCAACTGATTGCTGGTTTTAAAATTGAATTAAATTCAACTAAAAAATTAATTTCAACTGCTATTTTCAGTAAGGCTGATTCTCTTTAACACTGTTCTACACTAATATTAAAGCAGTTCTAGACCTTCATCAGTCACTTGTAGACATAAAGATCTATGTGCATGATTCCTTCTTTACTTTGATTCCATATCAGAGCTTGTAAAAATTACAGAAAACAGACCCACCACATAGCATCACCAAACTCAAATATGCACAAGATAAGGGAAAGAATTAGAATATATAATTGTGTGATTAATAATGATTCTGTTTTCCAGAGAAAAAAAAAGGTAAGTACAAGGATAAAGAACAAACAGGCAGCTTTATTTTGTCAAGGTGACAAGCCTTTAAAGTAATCAGGGTAAAGAAAAAATTTGAAGACTCTAAATAATTTACATATAGATACTATTAAATATTAATAACTGTGAGAAAGGGAAAAAAGGGAAAATGAGACTATAAATAATTGGGAGGAGACAGGACAGTAGTGCTTGTCATCTTCAGAGGGAAACGAAGAACATATTTTGAACCGCTACAAGCCTCTGTGGGATTCAGCCTGTTTTTTAAAAATGAGATTGACTGACTGAAAGGAATTCACTTTTATAATATTGCATTCGGGAGATAAAAAGGAGACATTAGATACTTACCTAATAGAAAAAAGGATTGAACAGAAAGTACAGGAATAATGAAAACACCTACTGTGATATCCCACATGACAGACTTTTTTACATATTAGAAATTATCTAATGCCTTATGCACAAGACATGTTTGTATCTAGTCTATGGAGTAAGACACTTCAGTGTAAAGGCTCCCAATGGTTTTACCAGGCTACAGGTATGGTTCTTAGGGTGCCTGCCTTTCAGAATGGTATCTATTAATACAGTAGCATTATTTTAGGTTTATACTACAGTGAGAGAAGTGTTTTGAATGAATTTAATAAGAATAAATATGTGGTTCTACCAAGTCAATTAAAAATTTTGCATGAAATTTTCATCGTGAAAATATGATTGCTGCATTAAGCTTACTTCTTTGTTTTTCAGGTTATTACATTTTTTTGGGTTTTTTTCTGTTGTAGGAAGAGAAAACTCCCTGAGTTTGTGAAAGAATAGACCTTTTCTTACAAAGTCTTCAGTTTTATTAGTAGAAATAAAAAAAAAAACCCAAAGAATAATTTTTGCTTATATGTATGTTTCCTGATTTGGTGCAATTATAGACAGTTTATAAATATAATAAACAATAAAAAGAACCATTAAAGACAGCTCCTCATTGTTATTTCAAGCAAATTTCCTGATCAGGGTCAGCAGGACAGATCGAGACAGGTGTTTCAAAAAGCACCCACCTCCTGAGCTTTTTATAGATCATTAATTTGCTTGAATACTGCACTTGCAACTTTATCAATATAAATTTTCTCTGCAAACATGTACTTTTTAAGATAATTAGTTTTTTATGAAGAAGAAGTCATTTTCTACAGGAAGTCAGTAACCATAAATCACCGGAGCTGCATATCAAGCATTAGCTCTTCCCACTTGCTCAGTCACCATATGGCACCACACACTGTGCTGAAAGATAATCACTTTATTGTTGACTGGGTTTTTAATCAGCTACATCTCATACTGTTTTGTTAAACATTGCCTTGCAAATAAACCAGTCTTATAATACATTTTTCCTTGGAAGAAAACATAAATAAGACCTTGTGAAACACAGGAAGATCTTCTCAGACTTGAAACCCAAAATGTAATCAATTGATCAGGCATGAAAAAATCAGGTTAATTATTTAAAACACCACAAAGATCCACCAAGTGGAACTGGGTTGGGAGCTGAGGAAACCACTGTGTAAGGTGTCTGTTTTCTAGCAGTAGTTTGCTGGCTGAATTAAGCTTGACAGCTGCTGTCAGACTGTAATCTGCCCTGCATTGAGCTTGAGCAGCTAATGGGCTGCTGGGGTCCACCCACACTGCAAGCGTGTACAACCAGTGATTTTACACAGTGATCACTCCTGCACTTCTCTTCTGCTTTGTTCCCACAAACAGAAACTCCCACAAAATGTTTCAGGTTTTTTTAGGAAGAGGTCTTTGCTTTTGGTTTTATATTGTGTCCACTCCAACAGGAGGTCTCTGGCTACTCTGGCTCAAGTGCTCTGCGACTTTGAATAGATCTGCATTCACAGGGATTGTATTTGGTTTGCATAGCAAGGTTTTGGTAGCAGCAGGACAGAGGGGAGGGAGGAAACTACTGCACAACAACAACCACAACCAGAAAGAGGAGTGGGAACATGGGAGAGCCACAGCCCTGCAGATCCCAACGGCAGTAAAGAAGGAAGGGTAGGAGGTGCTCCATACTTGGGAAGATTCCCCTGCAGCTCATAGTAAAGACCATGGTGAGGCAGCTGTGCTCCTGCAGCCCTTGGAGATCTGTGGTGGAGCAGACCCCACACCAGAGAAGGTGGATGCCTGGAGGGTGATGTGACCCTGTGGGAAGCCTGAGAGGGAGCAGTTCCCTGAAGAACCTGTGGACCCATGGAGAGAGGAGGACTTGTGGCCTTATGGGGGTCCTATGCTGGAGCAGCCTGTTCCTAAAAGACTGCGCCCCATGAGAAGGGACCAACTCTGGGGCAGTTCCTACAGGACTACAGCCCATGGGAAAGACTTGTGCTGGAGAAGCACATTCGTGGAGGACTGTCTGTATCGGCCATTCATGTAAGAGCTGGACTTCATGATCCTTGCAGGTCTCCTCCAACTCAGAATATTCTGTGATTCTGTGGGATGTACTCCCTGCTGGAGCAAGGAAAGAGTGTGAGAGTCCTCCCACTGAGGAGGAAAGCAGAGGCAAAATGTGATGAACTGACTACAACACCCATTACCCGTCTCCCTGTGCATCTGTAGGTGAAGACAGGGAAAATAATTAGTGAAGTTGAGCCTGGAGACAATGATGAGTGCAGGGAAGATGTTTTTAGGATTTGGCTTTATTTCTCATTATCCTACTCTGATTTGATTAGTAATAAATTCAGTTAATTTCTGTGAGTTTGTTCTGCTCATGAGAGTAACCAGTGAGTGACCTCTCCCTGTTTTTATCTCTACCCAAAAGCCTTATATTTTCTCTCCCAGTTCAGCTGAGGAGTGAAGTGAGAAAATAGCTTGGTGGTCATGTGACATCCAGCCAGCGTGAACCCACTAAAGGGATAAAAAAGAAAAAAAATTAATATACACAGTAAAAGAAAAAAAAACCTACTTAAAACAAGGTTTCTTAGTCTATGACAAGGTTTCCAAGGAGAAGTAACTGAAGAGTCATTCCTCTGAAACAACTACAAATACACAATAGCAACAGCCTGAGATAAAAAAGAAAGAAATTAAAGGATCTTTGTATTTCTAATTTACATAAGATTACATACAATTTACAGAATGTTATGGTTATGTAGTCAAATGCTGACATTAATATTAGCAGTGCAACCTTCTCTATAGCCTTTTGCATATGAATTGTGATACACACCTCCTTTGGGACTGTTGGAATCCCCAGACAGCCTCCTTTCTCTCAATTTCCTGAATGAAGAATCAGATTATTCCTTGGGGGGTTGCCAGGAGGGAGGGGGTGGTGGGGCAGTGGTGGGGAGGAACAGTTCCTGACTGTCTGAGGAATTTCTGACTCTCCTGGGATGGAACATGCTCAGCACGGATATGCTGTTCTGCAAAACTGCACTGGAAGAAATCTTCAGATGCTCAGGTTTAGGGAAAATCTCACAGAAGGCTAAAACCTTTCTGAAGCAAGGAGAAATGCTCTGTGTCAAGTATTTTGTTTCTTTCCCAGATGGTGGATTTACTTGAACTTTCAAAGATTTGCATGTTTCTTGGTCTGAACAAAACCAATTTCTTTCCTCATTTGCAGAAAGGTTTGGGTGTTTGTGTAGATATACTCACTCCAAAATTTACTCTGGAAGACTAAATGAATGAAAAGTTTTAGAATGAATGTCTAATGGCTAGCCAAGTTTTAAACAACTAAAACCAATGTATTTGTCTTACAATTACTCTTCTATATCTACATCTATTTCACATTATGATCAGATAGTGGTTTTGTGGTTTTCAAGGAACAATCAATGGTGGTGCATTCCCCCCTACACCCTTTCCAAGCCGCAGTGTGATCTGAGAAACCTTTGTTAGGTCTCAGCCTTGAAAAACAACACCTGGGCTCAGCTCTTCCCGAGCTTATCAGAAATACTGTCTGCTCTCAGGAATTGCTAACAAGCTCCTGTTTTCTGTATGATCAGCCTTGGAAAAGATTTTTCTTTCCTGAATGGCATAACATCCCTGTTCTCACACTTTGAAAGAAGCTAAGCTAAACTGTGGCCAAAAGGAAATATTGTTATGACTAAAGCCCACCTTCTCAAAACCCTATAAACAGTGGTGCAAAATGAGACCCTTTGCGCTCTCCTGGACTACAGCAGACTGGGACCAGCAGCCTTTCTCTGAGGGGGACACCTCTCAGAGCCAGCAAACTCTGGATTTTGCTATACTTGGAGGATTGCTGAATGACAATAAGTCCTGGGCCAATACCCTCACTCCTCAAGGCCCAATGCTTCACCTGCCAGGAGATGCAAAGGCATCCAAAGTGAGTATTTCGCTGACCTCTGAGGGGAATCTTTCATAGTACCTTGCTTGCACTGACTCTTTGTGTCTGTGTGCACGCATGTGCACATGTGCTATAGCAAATCTGGGAGAAATGCTGCTTTATTAAGTGTTTAAGTACCTTAGATGTCAAAGTAAATTCAGCCTGTAAGTAAGCTTGCAACTTATGACTTAGCCTTACTGAAAAACTGGTAAGAGAAATGCTGTTCTTTTGCTAAGTTGCTAAGTATAACTTTGAAGTTTTAAGTTAGGTTAATTGCTGTTAAGTGTTATTTCTTTGTTAAATTGTTTAGGTTAAGTTATAAATTAAGTTTAAGGTATAAGCTAAGTTAGGTGTAAGTTAAGTGTTATTCCTTTGTTAAATTGTTAGATTTAAAGTATAACTTATGTTCAAGTACTGTTAAGTTTGAGTGCTGGTAAACTTTTAGTCTCTGTTCCTTTTTATCCGTGCCTTCACTGTCCTTTTGTCACATGCACCTAAACACACACACACACAAGCACACACATATACACACAACCTTAGGTAGTTCCCAATTAATTTCTCTTTTGATTGCTTGGATTTTGTCTGGTTTTGTTGTTGGTGTGCCTTAACTGTCCTGTAAGTAGCAAAGTGAATTTTGCCAACAAAACTTTTTTCTGTGGTCTCTTAATGTTAAATCAGGCTTTTGCTGATACCCTTGCTGATGATTTTTTAAGAGATCTCAAACACTCATTCATAACGCAATCATAGATAGACACAGTGCTGGGAAGTCACAGAGTTTCAAGATGACATTGGCTTTCATAGATAGTTTATAAGGAAAAGAACAGAGGGGAAATGTAAACATTTATACTTTTATATTGACCTTATTCATAGTTTCAACTTCTGTGTAAAGCATTATGGAACCCTTGTTTTTTGTACCAGTGATGTACCATGGTTTATTATGTTGGCAGGAATAGGTCTAATTGTTTTATGGAAGAACAAATGATATTTTTTGATGCCAACAAAATTCTTCAGCATTTTGTTTGGTATTTTTCTGTGTTCTTTCCAGTTTTCTCTGGATTTTGATGAACAGGGAAGAGGATTTCCTACTTATTTTCTTTCATATAAACAAGATTTTTTTTTTGTAAATAAGTTTTCAGGTTTTTTTACCTTGTTCCCAGCCTGCAGCTGGACCATCTACAGAATAAATCCTCATGGGAAAGAGAGGATAGTGCACATGCATGTGCATAATATATAGACATTACAAATGCAGCCATTAAGGAACTGATTTTACATGGTCATTCACAGAGGTTGGGGTGGCACACAGCATCCTGGTGACGCGGCTCGTCGGTGTTCCGGGCGTCGACAGCTGGCCCCAGGGTAGTGGCCAGCGACCCGTCGGCGGCTGCAGCTCGCGTCCCTGACTGCCAAGCGCCAAGTCCACGGCTGCGGGGAATCGGATGTCCCCAGCTGCGAGTCGCTCGCTAGGAGCAGACTGTCAGCTACGTGGCTGGAGAAAACGGGGAGGGGTCTTCTGCCGCGCGGAGTAATTTGAGACACAGAAGCACATAGGCAAACTGCACTCAAGGGCGTCCGGGGTCAGAAGACCCAGAACAGCTCTGAGCACCGACCTTTATTCTGAGGGTCTTATCCAATCACAGAACACCATGGGGGACGAACCAGGGAGGGACCAAGGGAAGGGGACCAACTGGGGAGAAAAGGGGGAGGAGGGGGAATAACAGACAATAGGGGGAACAAATCAATAACTGAGTGTAACAGAAGTTTCTGGAAGCAGAATATGAGTGGCAGGAGAGTGGCAGGTGTATCAACAAATGGAATAACAGAGGGAACCACCCCTGAGAAACTCAACCCCCCTGCGGGGCAAAACCACCTGTGTCTCTTCCCCAGGGGGGACTTTAAACTTGGGCACCTTTATTCCACAGCTTCTCGGGGGAGACCGAGCCCTTCGGGACCTCAAGCACCACCACATCCTGGTGGCTGCAACCCCAGAGAACGAATAAAACACGCATTTTTCATTTGGCAAGCTGAGAGATTGGCATCAGGGAATGGGTAGCATGCCTTCAAGTTCAAGGGATGTGAGAAACATGGGAAAATGAGAAAGATATAATCCTGAGCATGTGCGTTATCTTTCATAAATCCTGAGGTTCTGGCACTGCTCATGGCATTAACGATAAACCACTTGTGATTATGGCAACATTTGATATGACATCTAGATATGTCTGCTCTTTATAAAATGTTTTGCCAAACAGGAGTTTCTGTGTACAATTTGATTAGTCATTTATTCAAGGAAATTCTGTGTCAGTTGCCAGGAGACAGGAATAAAGTGCTTGGCTCTGGGAAAATTCTCTTCCCATCATGTACATTTGAAGGGACTCCCAGGTAGATTGAGCCTAACCTTTTCTGCTCCCAATAGCACATGACAGAGGGGCTCCTGGATATGCTCTAACCCATAAAAAAATGCTGAAATCAGCTCTATAGCTGATGAAGGTTTATGGTTAGATCTTAAGCTCTTTCCACTTCATATGCTGTGTGTGTTTCAGGGAAAGGAGTAGTGGCAGAACAGCAGATGAGCTTGATATTTGGGTTTAGGTATCCACTGATGCATTACAAACTTTAATTAAAATTATCAGAGCAATGTGTCTTCCTTGTGCCAATTTTTGCTTCACAGGGAATCTAGTAAACAAAGGCAGCAGAAACTATGCATCTCAAATGTGTGCCCATCTCTCTGCAATAATGCTGCCACATTTCCAGTTAATCCTACCAAATATTCCCTAAAACAAAATTTTGGGAAGATCTGTCTTCTTTCTATAGACCATAGTATGAACCTGAGCATTTTCCTTCAGTCTTTAATGCTGAAAATTTCAGAAATGCAGATGTATTTTTTTTTCTATATCTACTCATCTCTCAGAATAAGAAACAATTTGGTTGTTGTTTCTTGGTTGTGGTATGGTTTGTTGTGGGGTTTTTTGTTTTGTTTGTTTGTTTTTTGTTTTCTGAGGAGGTTTTTTTTTGGTTTTGGTTTTTTTTATTTTTTGAGGAGTTTGGTTTTGGTTTTATGGTTGGTTTGTTTGTTTTTTGGGTTTTTTTTTTGTTAGCATGTTTTGGTTTGTTTATTTTTTGTTTGCATGTTTTCATTGAAAATTTGGGCTGAGAACTGTTCTGAGTCTAAAACAAACTGATATTTCTGTCTCTTCCTTGGATTCATCTCAGCAGTCCTTTGACATTACCAAGACACTGTGGTTGGGTGTTAAGTGTGGGCAGTGGTGGGATGGCATGAGAAATTGAATAGGTGAATGGCTCCTCTTGGTATCTTTAGCTGTCTATAGGCTTTAAAAATTTGGATGAGCCCCAGGTTATAGAGTCGTTTTGGTAAGGGAAAGTTTTTCCCAGGAAAAAGGGATGACATTTCCCTAATGAAGTGTGAGGCACAAGTAGAATTATACCATTGAGTATACTCATTGTCTGGGGTAGATTTGCATAGTGTTAGTCATATAGAGGTGAGTAACTATGTGAGTAATGCCATTGACTTCTGCAAATTTAGTCAATGCTTGAGTAGGAGAATTGGATTATTGTCTGGCTTTGGTATCACGAGCAGCTGCTCACAGTTTTCCCTACCTTTATTCCAACACAAAATCTTAACAACTGTTTTTCTGGAGTAATTTCTTCTTCTCTTGTTTAGTTTTTATGAGACTTCACAGTTGAAGTCTTTCCATTAAAGGCTATATGAAATATAACCCTTTTATATGAGGATATTTTCCTGTATTTAAGCCATGTGAAATATTTCATGTTATTTTCAAAACACCTCTGAGACAACTGCTACTGAGTTACCATGTTCTGAATAACATTCTCATCACAGAAGCATAAAATGTGTAGACTGGGGTATCCTCAAGTGTTTCTTACCCTTCCTTATTGTCTTGCTTTTTTGCCTTACCTAAGCACATCTGTTATGATCTAATTATTAAAGTTCTTTAGAGATACCTCTGCCCGAATTAAGGTACAAACGAGACCATATGCCAATCAATAGTATGAGTTTTATTTGATAGTAAATATGACAGAGAGAGAGAGAGAAGAAAAGACAGAAAAAGGGGGAGTAGGGAGAAAGATGGGGGGACAGAGAGGGACAGGGACAAAGAAGTATCACCACCCCGTGGGTCCCACTGGTGTCCTGATGTCCTCTTCAGCTGGTCTCGGTGGTGGAAGTCCCCCCCCCAAAAGCACAGAATGCCATGGGTTAATATACACTCAGGCCAGGTGGAAATGTCAAGGCATGTCCCCGCAGGGGAGGGGGCAGCCTCTAGCAGCAGACTCTGCTTGCATCACGTGCACTCGTGTGGTACAAGGCGTCTGGGGAGCACTTTGGGGGGTCTGTGATAGATTGTGACTCCCCCTCAGCTGCCTCTCACGTGAGAGTCCCGTGGATGTGGCTTGTGGGGTTGGGGGTTCCACAGCTGGGCCAGTTTGTGTAATGGAGGATGAGTGTGTATTGCCTCTGAACAGAGGTTACGCCATCCTCCTCTCCCCTTCAGCTGGGGGCTAAGACTGTGCAAACTTGGCTTCTGTGAGCTGTGCTTTGCCCCCCACCCCAAACTCAGCCAGAAATGATTCTCAGTACAGCTGGTGGCTTCAGCCTCTGTGGACGCATTCCTTTCCCTCAGACTGAGATGATTGAACAATAGGCTTTTCCCTTTATCTAATCTCAGCAGTTTGACTCAGTTCAAGGTCCCAGTCAGGTATCTTCTGGGAGGCTTCTCTGATCAAAACTTTATATCAATGTTTGAGGCATGAACTATTTTCAGTCTCTGACAACATCCAAAACTTTGTTCACTTTAAGAGTGTAGTACCTCTTTTAACCATGGATGATGTTCTTGGCTTGCCGAGAGAGAACATCCAGAAGTAGTTCAGGAATATTTGTAATAACAGGATCATTGCCTTGTTGGCCAACACTATAAAGCAAAGTAGATGTATCCAGCATCTTGGTTAAGACTGGTTTCCTTTGATTCCAGCTAATCCTGATGAAATTTCAACTAAATCCAGATTAAAATAACTTCAAATTGCCTATTAAGTATTTCTTTCTCAAGCAAGGCATTTTAAATCACATGTAGTTGGTTGCAGATTCTCTCCTGTGTTTCATTTCTGGATGCTTAGTGTAATGCATTCCTGACTTTGCTTGATGGTTTGAGAATACAGTGTAGGAAAGACTCATCAAAAAAAGACTCACCAAATTTCATTCCTTAGTCTAGTGTCTGGCTTTTGCTTACATCCTTATTGTATTGTAACACTCTTCTGAATCCTGCTTCTGGCCCACTCTTGCATCCAGGGTCATAGTTACCTACCTATTGGTTAATATACTTTTACTAGAAGACCCTGGCAGCCAGCAGCCCATCCTGACAGCTACAAAAAGGACTATTCTGCAAGGAAACATGTGCTTTTCCTATCCCTGAGTATTTTTCTTCCTAGCTTTGGAGCTATGTCCCTCTTTTTCTGCAAGTACCCTCTGTCTCTTGTTGCTCTGCGGTTCAATTCTCCTGTAGAGGGAGTTGCAGATTTCTGTGCTGTCAAGCCTAAATTTTTAAATGAGTTTCTATTCAAAAGAAAACATGAAGCAAAAAAAGAGGAATTAATTTGCTCAAAAGCTGTGACCCATGAGTACAGCTGAAGCAGAAATGAAATATCAGTTCTCCAGTGCCATCTTGTTACAGAAATGTACATTTAGACAACTTGGATGGAATCCATTTCTTCCATCTTAAGCATCCATGAAATGTCTTAAGTTCAGCTTGCTGCTTTAAACTTTGTAAGCAATCAATGAAGAGAACATGCTCTAGAGTGTATATCTTATGCCATCCAAAGAAAGCATTTTAAGTAGGTAAATGACCTATTATCAGAAGAATTCAATCCTAGAGGTGCAAAGCAGGCATCAGACATAAGTATTATTTTTGTGAGTAGGCATTACTATATTAAAGTGAAAGGGCATAAGTTGCTATTTTCTGGTTATAAGCTGTGATATTGGCCACTCTATGAGATTGTCTCACAGTAAAAAAAGGCACATGCAATCTGTATGCAATCTGTGTCCCTGAATTAAAAAGGACTATCAAGAATTGAGACAATGTTGGGGAAATCAGCACTGACTGGAGAGTAATTGCCTTGAAAATCAAAAAGGTAACCTGGTCTTTATATCATGAACATAAAGACATGAGAAGAGTGTGTAGCAGTTAAACAGCAGGAATCTTCTCTCAGAAGATAGAGTGCAGTTACCACTTCAGTGACAGTAACATGTGACTCCCTTTTGCCTTCATGATAAAGGTAGAAATCATTTTACCTTGATTTGATTTTTTTTTATAATTTAGAACATTTTGGTGTGACATATTGTAGAGGCCCATGCAAAATGGGAAGAATCCTAAAGTTGCCACTTAGAGAAATGAATAAAACATACAGTGTTATTAATATTTATAACTGGTAGCACAGAGAAGACTGGTAGCAGCCTAATTAATGCTCAGTGGTATGAAAAGGTCTGTATGTGATCCCTGTTGGACAGCAGTCAATGAGGCTGGATTCTGAACTGACTAATACTACATCACTCAGATGCCATGTTGTTTACCTCTGTGATTCTGGCTTATAACCTGCATGTGAGATACACCCTTGCTATAAGTTTTCAGAAGGTCTGATCTTTTCCTAGATCACAGCTGTCCTGATAGGCGGCTGTGGTGTTTTGAGAAGGTGTGTTGGAACCAATCAAGCCGTGCTAATATAAACACTTGAGCACACTTGCTCAGTCAATTGTTTACTTGTTTGAAATAATTATCATTGACTTTTAAGTGCTTTTTGAAGAACTGTGACAGAGTCTATGAAAATCTGTACTTCAATTTAATTTGAAATCATTCTGCAGATAGAAGTACTCTATGAAGACAAGCATGCTTTCAAAAATTATATTGACCAAGGAAATATCTTCTTGTTCCTTGCTACTTTAAAGTAATGAGGGGCATACAAAACTCCCAGGATATAGGCAGCAAAATTAACCTAGATAATGATGTTTTACATTACAGTTATTGAATTTATCCAGTTGTGGACCTCAGATGACAAACATCTTAAAAATACTGTGATTACTAAAGTGCTTTGCCTGTAACTGACATTTAAAGAGAGAAAGATGCCAGAAAAGATGCAAAAGACAATATAAATTATAACCAGTAGTCTCCTTTCATAGCAAAAATGTCTGTTTGGTTATAGTGTAGGGAAATAAGAACAGGGTCATGAGACGTACTTAGGGAAAAGAAATCATAAGAATGTGTAACTAACACCCTCTTTCCTATTATTAAATCTGTCCTTTGTCATTTTGTTTTTTCTGCTCCTTGGCATATAAGCTGCTCTCACTCAACCTCCCACATTCATCATAAGGCAGATCTGAGTAGGCTTAAGGGAATAATTTAAAATATGCTTCTAAAGATCCTTGAAAGTATTTTTATGGCTATTATGGAATAAAGCAGTAAGGACTCATTTTGCCACAGACATGGGGATCTGCTTGTATTTTACATTTCACTTCATTAAACCCTCATTTCAAATATGAGTAATTTATTAGGACATATTTCTAGGTAGGAAAGAATGAGCTGGCATGAATTTTATGTTCAATTTATGTTTCTTTATGCTGGTCTGCTCATCAAAGTGTGAGGTGTGAAGCATCTTGCTGAAGTGACAGGAAGTTCTGCCTCTGGAAGTTCTGCTTCCCCATGATACAATTACTCTTCTGAAGAAGATCTGATGTGTTTCATCAGGGAGGAAATCGAGTGGAAATCAGGAATCTGGAGTTCTTTCAGAACCCTGCCACTAGCCAACTGTCATCTTGATTATATTACCCTGAAATAAAAACTTTGCATAAGAATGAAGTGGAATTGAGATTTTTTTTCCCCATATACTCTTGTAAATGCTTTGGTTTATACTTTTTTCCCCCTACCACATTTGCCCTATCTTTAGCTAGAAAGTGGAGCTCTGCTCCTTCACATTAAGTCTTGATTTGTTCAAAGCAATATGGTACTTCTTAAGTATATCTATAGCCTTCAGCTTATGTAAAGTATCCAGAAGAGACAATATCTTGATGGTTACACAAGGTTCAAAGCATCAAAGTTGATTTATTGTGTCAAAATGTAAGAAAATTAAAATTTAGATAATAGTGAATATTTTAGTAAAATAATAGGTATGTTATGTCCAGAGTAGATTTTGAGGGTTGTTTCAACACTGGAATCCTTTTTAATGTAGCCTTACATTTTCTCTAGCATCAGTTTTTCTATTTATGTGTATATGACCTGTATACAAACATGCTGAAGTTCAAATTAGACTTTCAAGTCCCTGTATAATGTTGGTAAAACTGGGGTTTTTTGTGGAGCTCTGTTTATTTCCTTGAGGTCCCTTTCAAGCTAGAACTGTATGATTCTGTGATTGATTCTGATTGATTTTTATATGGATTTATTCATACACCCTAGTGCAAATATGTATCTTAGCCTTTCTTTTGATGAGAGGATTTGATGTCTGTCCAATAGGAAAGTTTAATGTCCAGCATGAACACAATAAACAAAAATTAAATGGACTGTTTCTTCTACTGTATTCTTTAGATAATTTGAAAGGTAAGATTTTTCCTTTTCTACTTTTACACTTGCCTCTGGATATTTATGACTGTCAATGACATTCAGTGGGTTTCATGAACAAGGAACATGATAATAAGGCCTGAGCTGTTGTGTTACTGCTGCTATTTCCTTTCCCACTTTTTAATATAATGGAGAAAATAAAACCTTAATCACTAACAATCACTGGTAAACTAACATCACACTCAGTCCCATGGGGATGATTTGTTCATACCTTGCATACCATATATAGCATTAGAGGTTTTTAAAACTTATTGCTTGCCATCAAATTTAATAAAAACACCTCACATCTGCTATTTTAGTTTTAATGAAAATTTCATTTGTGTGTGTGTGTCAACGGAAATTAGGAATTAAGTTTTTCAGCACATGCATTATCAAGGGGGATTAACTCAATGATTTATTCATTGTTTTTTTGAAGTGTTTCATTGGAATTCATATTCTTCCTAGAGAGGCCTGAAAATTATTAGGGCAGGCAAAGGTGTATACAACTGAGGCCCCTTGCAATTCCTTTTATTCCTAGTATGCAATGGAAATGGCTTTGTTAGCAAAGTGGTACTCATATTAAAACTCCAGGATGGGCATCAAAATCTGTGTCTCTTATGTAAACTGTACCATCTCTCCTCCACCTCTCATCTTTTTGTCCTAGTTTCTGTTAGAATAATCTATATGCTACATGGACTTAGTTAAATTTCTGTGGCATGAGGGGTTCTCATTCAATGGGAAATGCAATCAGATTTGACATGGTATGAGTCCTTAGTGTTATCTTAGGTTATATCAGGATTATGAATCATTTAAAATTGTTGTACAACATTAGAGGAGTGTAAGCATTAAGGCAAAACATGACTACTAGGTAAAATTAAAGGTAGACTGAAAATAACTGAACTGTGTAAGGGATATTTAAATTCACACGAATACAAGCAGTATGCAATTAATCTTTAATTTCACACTGGTTTTAATTTATCTTTCCTGCAGGAGCTTTGTCTATTGTATCTGGTTCAATTTCTGAATTTTAATCCCATATTCATGTTCTACAGGATGCTCAGCTTTTTAAACTTTTCTTGAGACACAGAACAAATAGTGTAATATCCTCAATGTAAATGGAGTCAAATTTTTTTTGTAATGTTTTCCTTCTAAGATGTTGTTCTGTAAAGGACTAATACTTCCCCCCCCCATTATTAGCTGAGATACTAGGCCAGTGCATACACTCCGCTCATGAATGCAGGGGTGAGCACATGCTGTTTCTAAAAGGGGTGAAACTGGTTGATGGCAAAGATAGTCCTAGAAGTCTGCACAGGATTTATAGCATCTGTTAATCTGTGATAACTAATAAAGTATTGGCACACAAAGGAGATGTTTAATTTCTATATTTATTACAAGGCTTATTCAATAATATGGTCAAGACAGGATCTTGGCAGAAAATATTCCCATTTCTTTTTAAAATGCTGGTGCCTTCCAGCAACAAGGCCTTGCTAAATGATAGGCAGCTGCTTTTTAGAATTCAGAAATATGAATCATGGCTTTAAAGCTGATCGTATTTGGTCAAATTACTAAATTTTAGAACATATTCTTCATAAATTTTTAGATTCAATTAAGATGCCCTCCACTCATTTACCAAGATATTCCTCAAACTCTTATCTGGACTAGTGCATACTGAGCTAAATAGATGCTGCTCAGGGCACTCTAATGGAGAGAAGACACATTTATTAACAGTCAGCTTTTCCTGTGTTTAGGTGGAGAAACTGAAAAGGAAGACTTACCTCAGCCCTCCCTCTTGCAAACACACTGTAGAAAGTACAAGGGTACAAAGAACTGGGAACACTGGCAAAATCACTGAAGATGGAGAGGCACTATGTGTTAGGATGGAGGAAGAAAAGGAGTATGCAGCTGGGAAGGAATTTTCAATGAAAAAACAATTGTGAGCCAGGCAGATGATGTGAAAACAGGCATAGAAGACCTACTGCACTCCAGGTAAATGCTGGGTGAGAGAGATCAAGTCTGGACACAAAAAGTATATTCAAGACTCTACAGCAGTGATAAAAAAATAAAACATAGAATCACAGAATCATCAAGTTTGGAAGAGGCCTTCAAGATCATCTAGTCCAACCATCAACCCAGCACCACCATAATCACCCCTAAAACATATCCCCAAGTGCCACACCCGGACACGTCTTGAACATTTCCAGAGATTGTGTCTTTACCATCTCCCTGGGCAACTTATTCCAGTGCCTAACCACTCCTTCAGTGAATTTTTTCCTGATATCTAATCTGAACCTCCCCATGTGCAGCTTAAGGGCATTTCCTCTCATCCTTCCACTTGAGAGATAACAGAAGAGACTGATCCCCACCTCACCTCAGCCTCCTTTCAGGTAGTTGTAGAAAGAAATGAGGTCCCCCCTGAGCCTTCTTTTCTCCAGGCTAGACAAGCCAAGTTCCCTCATCCATTCCTCATAAGACTTATTTTCTAGACCCTTCACCAGCTTCATGACCCTTCTCTGGATATGCTTCAGAACTTCAATATCCTTTTTGTAGTGAAGGGGTCAAAGCATTACAGGATTTGAGGTGTGGCCTCACCACTGCTGAGTACAGAGGGACAATCACTTCCCCAGTCCTGCTGGTCACACTATTTTTGATACAGGTCAGGATGCTATTGGACTTCTTGGCCACCTGGGCACATTGCTGGTTCATGTTCAGCCAATGCTCAACCAGGACCTGCAAGTCCCTTTCTGCAGGGTAGCTTTGCAGACACTCTGTCCCCAGCCTGTAGAGCTGCCTGGGGTTGTTGTGATTGAAAAGCAGGACCCAGCAATTCCCCTTATTGAACCTCAGTTTTCCTCAGCCCATTGATCCAGCCTGTCCAGACCCTTCTGCTGAGTGTCCCTACCCTTCAGCAGATAAACGCTCTCACCTAACTTGGTGCCAGCTGTGAACTTACTGAGTTTGCATCCAAATCATCAATAAAGGTGTTAAACAGGACCAGCCCCAATACTGAGCCCTGGGGAATACCATTAGTGGCCTACCACCAAGTGGTTTTAACTCCACTCACCACCACTCCCTGGTCTTGTCCTTCCAGGAAGTTTTCACCCAGGAAAGAGTGCACTTATCCAAATCATGAGCAGCTAGTTTCTACATCATTGTGGATGTAGTAAAATTATTAGGCTATCTTATCCATACCAATGATTTTGAAAGTAGTTTGTGATTATTTTATTTATATTATTGCAGCATCTACTAGCCACAGCCAAAATCTGGCTCTGTTCACCGAAGTAACTTCAATTTGGAGACAATACTCCCCAAAGGCCAAAGCAGAAACGTGTGTTTGATTGAATACCTTATTAGATCAATGCCTTGCAAGCACTGTTTTTGCCTTAATTAAAAGCTCAGTCTGCTTAGATAGGGTTATAAATTAGATAGGGTCCTTGCAAGTTAGTGGAAAAAGCTTAGGTATGATGAGCCATGTTAAACAGAACAACATCTGCTGTTAGCAACATTCTCAGTATTGGGTGCTAATTGCACTGTCTTAAGGACACATATTTCATATTTGGCACTTTTAAATCCAATCAGCAAGCCAGATTTATGAGTCAGATGTTTTCTTTCATTCTTATTTCCTTACCTATATATTGAAATGTCTGTATAGGAGCACAGGACATTTATTTCGAAGAGAAAATCAAAATTTAAAATACTTTTTTTTTTTTGGTAATCATCTTTTATGGAAGGATCACAGGCTGACTTTCTCTGTTGTCTTGTCAGTGATGTAATTGTGTCTGGTTTAGCTGGTAAAAAAATATCTGACCTAATTTTGAGATTGATTAGTTGGTCATGGTGACTGTCAGCAGCAGATTTTTGTCTGCTACTGGTAGGACTTGTTGATGGGTTGCTGTTATCTCCTAACATCCCCCAAGAATACAAGCCTGCAAGGAGAGATGTGAGATGTATGTGAATGTGGCAGAACATCTTACAGCCTGAGGCACCCATAATCACTGAAGCCTAAAACACTTCAAATTCAGTGGGTAGAGATGACTACTCTTTAACCATCTTATAAACTTGGCTGAAATTTCTGTCTCTATGGCAGGTTAATATAGATGATAACTTTATAATCCTTCATGGTATGGCTCTTTCTTTGTCTTTAAAAAAATAAATCTTGAACAACTTTTTCTAACAAAAAATTATGCATCCATAATTAACCCCGGAGGAGCCAATTCAATAAAATAATACATGTGCACCAGGAATTCATTCAATATTCTTGATTTCCCTTGGTTCCTTTAGATTTTCCTTCAAGCTTTAAACTCCTAGAACCAAATTCATCCCAAATGCATGCTGAGTTCCCTGCAGTCTTCTTTCAGAAGAGTTCTGCATTTAGTTATAAGTATATAGTTTATACTGAACTGCTGATGGAAACTTCCTCTTAGGGTTTTAATGAAGGGTGTTGTGCCTCACTTTAGTGGCAAATACAAAATATGCTGTGTTTATCCAGCTCTATGCTGGGCATTTTTTCCAGAAGGATACTGTAGGAGAAATTATCAAAAACTTCACTGAAATCCAAAATTGTTACATTAACTGGCTTCTTGTGATCAGCTAGGGGGGTTACCTTGTCATAAAAGGAAATCAGTTTTGATGAGCTGGACTTTTCTCTCATGAAGCTGTGCTGGCTGTGGCAAATGACTGCATTGTTCTCCATGTGTTTTTCAATATATCTCATGATAATTTTCTCCATAGCTTTAACAGGCACTGAAGTGAAATGGACAGCCCTGTAGTTTCCAGGGTCCTCCTTCTTGCCCTTCTCAAAAATTGGGACAATGTTCACCAGCTTCCAGTCAGCTGGGATCTCTCCAGATTCCCAAGACTTCTCAAAAATCACTGAAAGAGGTTTTGCAATCACATCAGCCAGGTCCTAGAAGATTCTAGGATTAATCTCATCAGGCCCCATAGGTTTGTAGGGATCCAGCTGGAGCAGCAGATCCCACACAAGCTCAGGGTCACCTGGGAGTTTGATCTTTGTCACAGTCACGGATCACCTTCCTTTTTTGCCTTGTTTCCAAGAGAAGATCCCCCTGTCCAGCTGACCCAGCCATCTGCTTCATCTGATTGGATTCTGACATTTTGGAATTGCTGCTCTTGTGCTCTTAGGTGTTGACGTTTAAAAAGTGACCCACACTGATGGACCCCAGCACCAGCAAAAACATTTTTCCAGGGGGTCTTAATCACTAGTTCTCTGAGCAGCCTGAAGTCTGCTGTATTTATGTCCAGAGTTGAGGTTTTGCTGGCACTTTTCCTCCTGTCAACAGAGACTTTACACGTGATCACTATGTGGTTGCCTTGGCCAAGACGGCTGCCAATCTCCACTCTGTGAACAAGCAGCAGATCAAGGAGGGCTTCTTTCTGAGTTGGCTTCCTTAGGACCTGTTCCATGAAGTTGTTATTTGGGTTTTTTAGAAGTCTTCTGGCCTGGGTTGTGCCAACTGTACAAAGACAATTGACTTGGAAGTGTCCCTCAGTTCCTCAAAGAATAATTCATTGTGATTTTCCTGGCTAGGAAGTCTATAGTAGACTCCCATGTTGACATCCACATTGTTTGTTTGTCCCTTGATTCTTTCCCAGAGGCTCTCAACTGTGCCACAGACAATTGTGAGCTCCATACATTCTAAACCTTCCATTACATACAGTGCTCAAACTCAGGTGGTGCTGGAAATCTCTAGATGAATTCTCTGAGGTAGATCGGAAATATGATTCTGTCATTGCTGATGGGTTTGAGAGCTTTAAAGTTTATTGTAGCGGTGGTTCCGAACCAGGAAGGACGAGAACTTCCGGTGGCATGTTCCACAGACAGAGAGTTTCCCCCTGAAGCTGCCAGAGACAATGGTTTGGACCACCAAGCCACGAACCCCAAGTTCCTGCTATTGGTTCCTTGATTTGTCTGTTATGTATCCCAGTTCTGGGAAATTCCTTGTTACTCCCTTGTTCATTCGTTGTTCTCTCTACCCTCCTCCCCTCCCTAAACCTCATTCGACCATGCACCCTGGTCCCTCCCTTGTATTGCCCCTGTGCCCTCAGTTTATTGGATGTTGTTCCTCCCTTAAATACCCATGTAATGAGCTGTTCTTGGCTCTTGGTCCCTGTGCTCCCTTGGGGGTAATAAACCTACCGAATTCACATACTAAGAGTCCTCCTTCTCTGGGAGTTCTTTGCTATCTCGCCGTGCTCTGAGGGCAACATCTCCTCAGACCGAAACGCGGACTAGCGGTGCCCGTAGTCGGCTCACCGGGGAAGCCTTCCAGAACGCGAACGGCCTCCCAGGTTCACGCTAGCGCTCTGCTGCCGGTACCGGGGCGGGACAAAGGCAGGGAATGCAACAGTTTATCATCATCCTGTGTGGTGCTGCAGTCACAATGAGTATCACATAGTCCAATGTTTGGTGGTCTCTGTTCACAAGTGCTTGTGAAAAGCTTGTAAACTTTTCTGGTTTGCTGGGCTTGTACTCCCAAGTCAAATGAATCTGAAAGCAATGTACAACTGCAAATAATTCCCTCAATAAAAGAACAGGAGAAAAAAAAAACACTATTAAAATTCAAACTTAATGAGAAAAGAAGAATAATTCAGCACACTAAGTCCCATTGGTTTTATACTTAGAAATCATAAGTGGTATTGCAGTGTAATGGGAACAAAAGTTTTCTCCCAGAGCTGCAAGTTTTCTTTTAGAATGTTTTCCACTTTACCACTTTGAATCATAATTATTTCTGTGGAAAATCTTGTCTGCCTTTTTTTTTTAGTTATAGCAGGTTAATCATCCATAACGAAGCATTAGTTATTTTTGGACTCTAATTTTAATACAAGCAACAGCTACTAAAATTGCCCCAGAGAAGAGAATGGAATTCCCACTGTTGCATCTTTTTGATAAATTTGTACCTTGAAAAATAACCTGTCTCATTATACAAGTGGATGCTCACAGGGCTTCCTCCTTTCAGTCAGGAATGGATATCTGTCTTGAGAGATACAGAGATGTCAAGTAAGGGAATAATACCCCATTTTATAATGAAAGGCCTATGGCACAAGCAAAGTATGTGACTTTAATCAACTTTATTAAAAAAAGAGAAACTGATGTGAGTGTGAATTTATCTCCAAGGAGTCCAGATCCAGGGCACTGGCATCTGGGTTAGGCTTTTCAAATACTCCCTGCTCTCCAAGGAAGCCAAAACATATCAGATAGCAGGCTGAAAAGCTGAAACTGCACAGGGTACTGCTCTGACATGTAAGCCAGCTGGCACTATAGCTGACATTTCCATTACCTGTCTTTCCAAAAGGTGGCCATATTGAAGCTGCCTGATCATCTCTGCATGTTTCTTTTGGCCAGACTAACTCCTGAAGTATGCCAGCAGATATTTCAGAAGGGTTTCACATAGCATGGGCCAAAACCACACCTAGCCTAAAACTTTACCAGTGTGTAACAGGAAGCATTTATATCTTGTTTAATTTATAAATGTAGGGTTGGAGTTTTGATTCCACCAGCCTTGTACCTAAACACATTGAAACCAAGTCACCATATTTCCCATTAGAGAGAAATGATGGTTCTTTCAGAAAGTAACCACAATTTTAAATTGATAAATAATCTCTATAAGCAGGACTATTGTAGTGGTTTTAGTTCATTTATTTAGGTTTGTGGCTAAATGTCAGCACACTTACCTAAATTTATTTGATTGCTTGTTGTGAGATAAGGATTAGGAGTAGGCAAAGTAGGCTCAAACTTTATAAAGTATAAAGAAGTTTTATTAATATATCTAAGACAAAGGGAAAAGAAAAAAAACTCAAGAAAAACTAGAACAAACTCCCCAGACTACCCCTCCTTCCCCACCTCTCTATTTCATTCTCTCTGACAACATACAAAAGATAATACTTTGACTTCTAGTCAGTTTATTACTTCAGAAACAGTTTTTGTTTTAGTTCATTTAGGAAGAGAAGTTTCTTTTGCTTACACCATGGATCTTCTGTAAGAAAAATACAGTTTTTATGGGTCTTCTGCCTCACCATTAGCTGCCGCCCAGAGCAAAGTTTAGCTTAATGGTGGATCCCTCCCACACCAGTAGCCTTCCCACAGCCACTTGGGTGGGTTATGAACAGTCTACAGGGTACCTGTTTTAAGGACGCCTAGTTCAATTGCAGCAACAAAGAAAATCCCTTCTTCTATGCTGAGCAGCACAGGTTCTCCTGACAACTTAGGTTCTCTAGCATTCTCCCTGGGACCAGGGCTCTGGGTTACAGCTTCTCTTCTCTCTTGGTTCTAGTTTCTCATCAGGCTGTACTTTTTTCAACACTTACTTGTCTGTACTTAGGTATTTTAGTTTATTGGCTGCAATAAGAACCTCACATCCCCCTTTGGACTATATCTTTATATGTTACAGAGAATTTATTAGCTCAGTCCCCAACCATGGTTCTCTAAAAGAGTTTTCAGCTTCACTCTTGAAGCAACTTCCCATGCACCTCCCTCTAGGTATTAGTTCTGCTTTCTTTACTGACTGTAAAGTCTCTGTGCTGCACTATGTAGATGTCTTCACTCGTTCCTCTCTCTGCGAGGAAGGATGGGTGTCTGTGAGTTTAGTCTAGGCATGGAGAGAGTTAATCTCTGTCTCTCTCTCCGGCAGTGTGAGGATCACGTGGTCTTTGCCGGGTTGTTTGAACAGGTCCGAGCTGGATGCCAGACGCTCTCAAGAGTCTCTCTGCGTGGCTCTGCCAAGCTGGCTCGGCCTGGTAGGGCCATCTGGGCCCGGGGTGACAGGGCAGGGCCTGGCCCGAGCTGGATGGAGTCCGGCCTGGTCCTTGCTTGGCTTGGAGCAGGGGCCTGGCTCTCCCTCTCGTGTAGTTGGCACACCGGCTGAGCTGTATCTGCTGAAGATTCCAGCCGTTCCTCCCCCATTCCCGGCTGCAGCGGCATGGCTGCTCTAAACCTCCCTTCCCCCCCCCCCCCATTCCTCCGTTGGAAGGAGGTGGGGGGGGGCTTTACCAGCGAGAGAAGCAGGAGCTGTTCCTCTCTACACAGCAGCAGCAGGTCCAAAGAGGAAGAGCTTTAGAGAGTCTCTGCTTATATATGGTTTATTCCTTGAAGGCGGATCAATTTTTTAATTGGTTTACTTACCTATCAATCCTTAAAACTACTTGATTATTGGCTCTCTCTCGCAGGAAGGAAGTTGTATTCCTTCCTGCAGCACAGATCACTTCCTAGATTTTGACCCCTCTGGCCTAACCCAGGACAACTATGCACTTTCTGCTTAGTTCCAAGACAGAATATATGTACATATATATATATATTATGGATAGGGAATAATGGAATAGTTTTAATATTTTATAGGATTTCATTACCTTACATATATATGGCCTTATGTAGAAGACAATACATTTTAGTAGTCAGACAAAAAATGCTGGAAAGATTTCATGGAAGAATTATGGGTTCTCCATTTGCTGAGGCTCATGAGAGGCTACAATACATGAAGACCTAATAAATAAATCTAATATATATTTCAATTTTTTTATGAGGATGAATTGCCTTTATTGGACCAATTGACTCTACCTGTTTTTTTTATAAACATAGCAATTATGTAAAACAGGCCACTGCCAGCTGCACAGCAATAATGTCCCCAGTTATAGTGCCTGACTGGTTGGAGTTGGAGCTACTGTACCTCACCTAAATGCCTATTTGAACAGACCAAATCTGTCTTTGAACCCTCTCCCTCTCCCTCTCCCTCTCCCTCTCCCTCTCCCTCTCCCTCTCCCTCTCTCTCTCCAACTTATTTCAGAGGAGATTCTAATCTTAAGAATCAGGCATTTAGGATACCTAAATGAGATGAACTCAAGTCCCACAATTCCTTTCTACCATTTTAGCCTTCTTTTAATGCAAATTTCAAGTTAAGTTATGATTCATAAAATCAAAACTTGCAGAGCTACAACAGAAGTCAGGCATGCTGTGTTTTTAGTCTCAAAATAGTTCACATTTACTACAGATCTTATTGCAACTATGAAATTTGTGTAGGGCAGTAATGAAACTGTCATGCTAAGCATAAAATGAGATATTTTGCTTTGTTGCTAACTGCCTCACTGTTTATATTCTATTTCATAAGTGTACTGTATTGTCATAAATATGATGGAATACAATAATAACTTTAGGGGAACTGCTTCAACTACTTTGTTTTGTGAAAGGTAACATTTTATTTCCTTATCATTTGTATTGAAACTTGTGCTGACTGTGAATATTGGTAAAATTGGAAAAATTTTAGAAAGAGAAGGAATTTAAATTAAAATTAAATAATGACATTAATTAAAAAGAAACCTAGAACTGTTCTGAATGGTATAAACATTTGTTACACAGATATGTAACCTGACTTTGAAATACAAAATTAAGCAAATTAACTAAAATTCCAGCCTTATTTTCTGAAGCTGGTAAACAGACAATGTCTCATGGATTTCATTAGAAACTACCAGACATTCAGTGTTTGCAAAACCAAGGAAATGTGTAAAGACCTCTTCACCTGCAAAAAAATCCATCAAATAAGCATGTTAATACAGCTAAAGTATTCCAGGCCTTAGGAATTGTTTTCCTGGAACAAATAAGATTATAAGATCTTGGGAGTTTGAACAAATATGGTAATGAGAAGTGCTGTCATAGAGATGGATGTTAAGTGAAAATACGCTTTAACTCAGATAAATTAAATTCTGTAAAATTATCACATCTGTGTATCAATGAGGGTTTATTTTGAATTTAGGATTTGACTAAATGTAAACATTTTTTTAAAGGCTTGTCTGTGTTGTAAGTCCCTCCCTACACACCAATCTCTGACTTTAGGAAACCCTGTTCATTCGAACACCATAGTAGCAAAGAAGGCTTGGAGATCTTACAGCACCTTCTGGTACCAAAGGGGTGTCATAGGAGCTCTGGAGATGGACTTGTGTCCTGGTTTGAAGGACACGTGTCTGTTAAGGAAGGCAGGAGCCTCCCTTGGAATGGGAAACTGTAACCCCTCTCCCTCCGAATTATTATAAATTTGAAATCAAGAGGCTCTCAGGCAAAGATATGGGAATAGGAATAGCAGTTCTTTACTAATATCTAAAACAAAGCTAACAAATAACAACAACTATAACGTTAACCAACAAACAGAACCAGAAACCCAGTGGCAGCCTGCTCGGCTTCAGGCACCTTTTCCCTTTGGTGCAGTTCCAGTCACAGCCTGCAGGGGGCCCTCTTGGTGTGATGATTCCTCGGCGGCTGCAGGGGGCGCTCTGGGTGTGATCTCAGGTAGCACACGGCAATGGCGGCTGCCCGAGGCACGGAGGGATGGAGGAGAGCCCTTGCTCCACAGACCCTTGGGGGGGGGGCAGCTGGTGTCAGTGCCACAGCAGGATCCCCGGACACAGGGAGCTGGGACGGTAAGAGGTCCCGATGTGCAGGGGAAGCCCCGCTACAATGTAGCGAAGAAACTCGGAGCGGCGAGGAGGAGCGGGGCAGAGGCAGGCTGGTGGCAGGCAGCTCCCAATGGGGCAGAGGGCAGAGACTCACAGCAGACAGACTGGCAGCTCCGTGCTGGCTTCTCAGGGGGCCGTGGGTTCAGCAGACAGCAGCTCCGACCGTCCGGCTCCAAGGGTCCTGAGCAAGAGAGCGTGACCTCCCCCCTGCTCTTGCTTTTCAGTCTCTCCAAATCTCACGTTGTCAGGCCCTGCTTCCGTGAGGGGCAATTCTACTCCACCCTGCCAAGGAGAAAGGCTCTAGCCTTGTGCTTTGTTTCTCTTAAGTACTCAGTCATTTGTGTCTTAGCAACCCATGGGAGAAAAATTCCTGAGGAAAAGAACTAAATCCAACCTTCAACAACTTGTTACAAGGGCTTATAGTGACAGGACAAGGCAGAATGGCTTCAAACTGAAAGAGGAAAGGCTTGGATTGAATACTAGGGAGAAATTCATTACTGTGCCATTGGTGAGGCACTGAAACTGGCTGCCCACAGAAGCTGTGATCTCCCCATCCCTGGTAATGTTTGGATTGGGCTCTGAACAACCTGGTCTACTGGGAAGTGTCCTTGCCCATGACAGGGTACTGGAACTAAATGATCAGTAAGATCCCTTCCAGACCAAATCATTCTATGATTTTATGAGTCATAGGAGGTAATTTTGCTATTTTCTAATAAACTACAGCTTCACCCTCTATGAATCTTTAGAATCTTTGTTGACTGTGCTCACTTATCTAGTCTTTATGATTGCCTTGAATATTAATTCTTTTTGGGGCCCATTGCCACAGTGAACACCCACTCTTTCTGTAACCCACTCAGGAAGCCACTAGCTGCACTGGTGCTTGTCATCTGCTTTTTCCCATTTTCATTTCTCCCTTAGTTTAAAATTACTGAATTTATAAACAAAGCATTCCCATTAACCCTATTAGATAAATAAGCCCTTAATCTCCTTATTTCCCAGATAAATTGTGGTTTATGTCTAAGAGTGTTACATCCTGACGTATCCAATCTAGGCCACCATCTAGAAGGTCTGCTCTCAAGGGTTTCTTATCTTTGGGGCTTCTCTGTATTAGTTAAGGGTCTCCAGAAAGTTAACTATAGCTGTCAACATTAGATCAGACATGTCTGAGTTCAGGACACAGAAGATTTAATTTCTGAGTATGAAACTGAGAAGGTTTCAGTGACACAGTTAGGTAAGATCCACATTAGTCCATTTGCCTGTGGGCAGAACAGTGTTCAGAACCATGAAATGGAGCCAATCTGCATGCAGGCATGAGGGAAATACAAGACCAGTTGGAGAAATGGTGACTGAGAGCCCAATTCAAACACTTGTGGTTTGGTGCCACAAGTCTGCTCTTAGAGCAGGCAAGATGCTGTCAGAGACTGAGAATAGTTCATGCCTCAAACATTGATATATCAGAGAAGCCTCCCTGAAGATACCTGACTGGGACCTTGAACTGAGTCAAACTGCTGAGATTAGATAAAGGGAAAAGCCTATTGTTCAATCATCTCAGTCTGAGGGAAAGGAATGCGTCCACAGAGGCTGAAGCCACCAGCCGTACTGAGAATCATTTCTGGCTGAGTTTGGGGTGGAGGCAAAGCACAGCTCACAGAAGCCAAGTTTGCACAGTCTTACCCCCCAGCTGAAGGGGGAGGAGGATGGCGTAGCCTCTGTTCAGAGGCAATACACACGCATCCTCCATTACACAAACTGGCCCAGCTGTGGAACCCCCAACCTCACAAGCCACATCCACGGGACTCTCACGGGAGAGGCAGCTGAGGGGGAGTCACAATCTATCACAGACCCCCCAAAGTGCTCCCCAGACGCCTTGCACCACAGGACTGCATGTGATGCAAGCAGAGTCTGCTGCTAGAGGCTGCCCCCTCTGTAGGGGTAGTGGACATAGAATTAAAACTACTAAAGCCCCCTGGCCGCTCCTGGTGGGTGAGCCCAGGCAACACCCCTGTCTCAGAGACTACAATGGTCTAAACCTTCGAGAAATCTCTCCCCCAAACTCCACCTAGTTAAATATTATTCGTTTATGATATTGTCACTCCAAGTTTATATCCTCCCCAAGTTCTGGAAAATTCATCGTTCTGTTATACGTGATTCGTTGTTACCCCCTGCTCCCGCCTGTACCCCGATCCTGTTGGATGTGACTCCCCTTCCCCGCCCCAACTTCGCCCACTTGCTGTTCTGTCATTGGTTAATCTTTGCGGTTAAAAGGGCATGTCTGAGCTGGCTCGGGGCTTCTTCTGCCCCAGGAGTCAGAGAATAAATAGCTCTGTTACCGGCAGTGGAGTCGTTCCCTTTGTACCTCGCGGTCCCTCCGTGATTCCTAGGGATAACCCAGACGGCCCTCGACGTCCTATCGCCCCGGCGGGATTTATTCCCTCACGTCTAACCACCGAAAGGTCTGGTTATTCGTGGTCAACCGGGAGAGGATAGGACAACCACCGGCAGAGAGTCTCTAGGCTTCCTGGACCGGAGAAGGAAGCAGTCCTCCGCCTGCCTGAACCCGAGGCAGCAGCGAGGACCCGAACGGCTTCGGAAAATATATTTTTTTATTTTATTACCCCTCCCCCGGGGGGACATGCCTGGACATTTCCACCTGGCCTGAGTGTATATTAACCCATGGCACTCCGTGCTTTTGGGGGGGGACCTCCACCACCGAGACCAGCTGAAGAGGACATCAGGACACCAGTGGGACCCACGGAGTGGTGATACTTCTTTGTCCCTGTCCCTCTCTGTCTCCCCATCTTTCTCCCTACTCCCCCTTTTCTCTCTTTTCTTCTCTCTCTCTCTCTCTCATATTTACTATCAAATAAAACATACTATTGATTGGCATATGGTCTCGTTTGTACCTTAATTCGGGCAGAGGTATTTCTAAAGAACTTTAATAATTAGATCATAACAGATGCTTTGAACCTGCCTTCCTGAAATGGGGTTTCATACCTTCATCAGGTTAAAAAAGTCAATGCAGATCCTGGGAGCAGGGACCAAACACCTCACCAACTCAGCCAGACATGCCAATGTCAGTGTTAATCCCAGGATCCAATTTGCCTGCTCTTCTTGTGGCTCCATAATCCTTGCATGTTAAAACCCACCACCATAATGCCATGTTCCTTCAGCAAAAAAATTTAGGCAACCAGACTCCAGGCTGGTCAAAATGTCTGCCTCGTCCTGTTGATGTAGGAAAAGAGCTAGACATTTAACCACTACTCTAATCCATCAACTGAGGAGAATGTCTGAACTAGATGAATTTGAATGCATGCCACAGATTTTTCACAGGCACTTCTTTCTCTCTGGCACCTTCATGTGAATTATATGGGGTAAAAGAAAGCTAAATTTTCATGAAGCAGGTAACTAAGAAAAGTGGCCTGACATTTTTCATTTCAGATATGCAGATGATTCAGAGGGAATACGATGAAATAACACAAATTCAGATTAAAAATAGCATTTTATGTAATTGAACATAAGAGCAGCTTAATAATGAGAAGATTGTCATCTCTGATTAGGTATCTATCTAGGTGTGACATACACTAAGGTAAGAAAAAGCCATGATCCTAGTGCAGAGAGAATGAGAAATTTTTCTCTCATATTGATTGCTTCTGAAGTACTATTCCTCTAACATTTTCCTTCATTTATCACACTCTGAGGTGGCTGTATCTGCAGCACTTGCAATTTGTGGTCCCCTAAATGGCCTGTTGATCAACTTCACATGTATTCTGGGCAAAAAATTAATGACGTTCCTGTAGTACACAAGTGCCCATTATAACTGGAAGTAGCACTAAAAGCCAGGAGATAATCTAGAGTAACTAATGGGGTGGCCATTATAGACTGCAATGTAACAGAAGGTATTATTTTTTTTTAGTTACAATGAAAGTTGTTTGGAATCTCTGTTCTTTTCTACTAGCAAGTACTAGCAGTCTAAATAAAATTTACAGTCTCTTGAATTAATTTTTACTGTTTGTAGAAAGAAAACTAGAGAGTTAGTATAGTATTCAGTGCAAATTACTCTTGTGAGATTTTGAAAGCTTCATGGCAAAAGCCTGATTTCGCTCATTGGAACTTAATTAGTTTGTTTGTTGACAAGGAAGAAAAACAATGTAAAGGTTATGTTTCCACTGCTTCCAGTACAGTATGTTATTGCCACATGAATGGAAAATATGCTGAGATCTCACATCATATGTACAGGTAGAATAAGCTGACACAGTGCAAAAATGAAAATTAATCTCTCCTATTTGCCTACAGAAGGGCATCACAAAATAATAGTGGGGTAAAGAGCTCTCAGTTCACAAAACAGAGTAAATAAAATTGCTTTAAGTGGACAGAAGTAATAAAATGCAGTCAGGGTAGAACTGATATCAGTAGTTCTGTCTGGAAACACCCTACATATAGAGACAGAGTCCTGCACTTAAACTTACTCCTTAACAGTGAAAAACTGGAGATTTCCTTGTAAAAATTGATTTTCTGTGGGATATTCAGCTTAGATTAAGGACACATCCTATTGAGAAAAGCTTTCTTCATAATAAAAAGGTAAAAGTTTCCTCTGCTGTTTGTGTGGACTATTACTAAAAGAAAGAGAGTCAACAACAACAACAAAATCTAGCAAAAGCTGTGACACCAAAATTGTGATAGCTACCTGACGAGATGTAAGATGAAGATACCCAATACTATCCCCACAGGGTGACAGAGTGATATTTTCAAAAACTCTTAGATTCAAAGAGGCACCAGATCAGATTTTCAGAAATATTTCATGAAAGGTTGATGAGAAGCATTCATCATTCCAGCAAGTAATCAAAATCGAAATGGTGGGAACCTTGATCCAACAGAAGAGACTTTTAGAAAGGAATGACGCGGCTCGCCGGTGTTCCGGGCGTCGACAGCTGGCCCCAGGGTAGTGGCCAGCGACCCGTCGGCGGCTGCAGCTCGCGTCCCTGACTGCCAAGCGCCAAGTCCACGGCTGCGGGGAATCGGATGTCCCCAGCTGCGAGTCGCTCGCTAGGAGCAGACTGTCAGCTACGTGGCTGGAGAAAACGGGGAGGGGTCTTCTGCCGCGCGGAGTAATTCGAGACACAGAAGCACATAGGCAAACTGCACTCAAGGGCGTCCGGGGTCAGAAGACCCAGAACAGCTCTGAGCACAGACCTTTATTCTGAGGGTCTTATCCAATCACAGAACACCATGGGGGACGAACCAGGGAGGGACCAAGGGAAGGGGACCAACTGGGGAGAAAAGGGGGAGGAGGGGGAATAACAGACAATAGGGGGAACAAATCAATAACTGAGTGTAACAGAAGTTTCTGGAAGCAGAATATGAGTGGCAGGAGAGTGGCAGGTGTATCAACAAATGGAATAACAGAGGGAACCACCCCTGAGAAACTCAACCCCCCTGCGGGGCAAAACCACCTGTGTCTCTTCCCCAGGGGGGACTTTAAACTTGGGCACCTTTGTTCCACAGCTTCTCGGGGGAGACCGAGCCCTTCGGGACCTCAAGCACCACCACATCTCCCCCTTCTTTTTTCTTTAAAGAAAGTGTATTGTTAACGAAAGAAACAACAAAACTTTTAAAACATCCCAGAAAGCATAAGACAATAAAAATAATGAGAAAAGTCCATAAAAGAGTCCGTAGAATTTGGCCAATTCTCTGCTGGATTAACTAAAAGAAAACAAACTCATGTCAAGTTCATATTAGACCCTCTCTCTCCCCCTCCTTTTTAACTGTGGGGTAGTACAGGGGTAGGGGTAAGGGAAACACACAAGGAAAGTCTGAGGGGTAAACAGGGGAGGGGAATTGACACGTGTCTATTCAGGCTTCTTGTCTCGGGTTTCTCCTCCGTTCGGGACGAAACTCTTGGTTTTCAGGAAAGGGCTTTCTTAGGGTCTTCTGCCGTGTCTGGCTTCTGGCCTTTGCGTCTTCTTCTTTTCCAGGCTGACTGGGGCTGTTCTGCCTCTTCCGTTGTCGGGGCAGTCACACCTGGAAGATTTCCTACTTGGACATGGTTAATTGGCCTATAGGGTCTAACAAACTTGGCAGGGACCCACTTTGGACCTTTTGTCGTAGACACACAGGCATATCCTCGGCCCCAAACGATTAGTGGAAGGGGCCCCTCAATCTGATGGGTTTCAGGATCCTTGATCAGCACCGACGGATTCTCTTTTAGTTTACATGAAGCCGAATTCGAAAAATGTCGGAATACAGGGGGAACGGGCTCTTCTTTGGAACAATTCAAAAAATTAATTGTGAAGAGCGCCTTACAGAGTCGCTCAATGGGCGATCTGGTCTCTGTACCTCCCTGTTGCTGGTGAAGGACCCTTTTGAGGGTTTGATGTGCTCGTTCCACTATCGCTTGCCCAGTGGGGGAGTGTGGAATGCCGGTGGAATGGGCCACTCCCCACGACTGGAGAAATTCTCGAAATTGGGCTGAGGTATATGCGGGTCCGTTATCGGTTTTAATACTTTTTAGTGTGCCAAGTACTGAAAAGGCCATTAGGAAATGTTTAATGACATCTTTTGCCTTTTCGCCGGTATGGGCGGAGGCATATATCACACCTGAGAAGGTGTCTATTGATAGGTGAACATATTTTAATCTCCCAAATTCTGGGATGTGTGTGACATCTGTCTGCCAGACATCGCAGCTGTTGAGTCCGCGAGGGTTTACCCCGGGGTTCAAGGATGGTATCTGATGGGATTGACAGCTGGGGCATGTCGCCACGATGGCCCTTGCCTGCTCCAAAGGTAGATGAAACATCCTTCGGAGGGCAGGGGCGTTCTGGTGGTAGAACTGGTGGCTGAGCTTGGCCTGTGCAAAGACATCAGGTGTATTTGCCATTTGCACAGCCATAGCCAAGGCATCCGCCCTGCGGTTCCCTTCTGATATGTAACCAGGGAGCTCTTGGTGCGACCTCACATGCATCACATGAAACGGTTGCTCTCGGTGGGAGAGAAGGAAAACTAATCTCGAGAGCAAGCCAAACAATTTTTCATTTGAAACCTCCTTTAATAAAGAATGTTCAGCTCTTGCAGTTACTCCAGCCACGTATGCCGAATCGGTTACCAAATTTAGAGATTCCTGGAACCTCTCAAACACTCTGACTACGGCTGCCAATTCTGCAATTTGTGGGGATCCTTCCACCACATGGACCTCAGACTCCCACTTCTGGGTCCTAGGGTCCTTCCAAGTCAAAACTGACTTATGAGAGGACCCTGAGCCATCGGTAAACACTGTCAGAGCATTTAATGGGGTCTTACTTTGTAAAAACTTTGGGGCCAAATGGAAGTTCAAATTGAACAAATGTTTCAATTTTTTGCTACTAATTTGGCCTGGGAAACTGTCAAGAGCGAACCGGAGGTGTTCGCTGGTCTGAAGTAAGCTTTCAAAAACCTCTTCTTTCCAAGGCACATTGATGCATGCAAAATCGCACCCCGCTAAGGTGCGGAGCCTTGACCTAGCTCGAGTAATTAACTTTGCCGCCAGTTCTTGTGGCATTGTGATACTTTTGGATGGCTGATGCGGGAGGAATACCCACTCTATTATTAAGAGGGGCTCCTTTGACCTCTCATCCCACTGAAAAATGAGCCCATGATAGTAAGGTGTCTGGCCTAAAATGGAAAATCGAAAAGGCAGCTCAGGTGCCACCCGGTGAGCATGCCGAGATGAAAGCGCTCGCTGTACCTTACCCACAGCCTCCCTGGCATCCGGAGTGAGTTCACGCGGTGAGTCTAGTCCCTCGCCGCCCTTGAGAAGATGGAATAAGGGGGCGAGGTCTGCCGTCGTCAGCCCCAGCAGGGGACGAACCCAATTGATAGATCCACAGAGTTGGTGCAGTTCGCGGAGGGTTTTGGGCTCGTCTTTGATGGTGAGCTGCTGGGGTGCGACGGTCCTCTCGCTCACTCGGATGCCAAGATAGGTCCATGGGCAGGTACGCTGCACTTTATCAGGATGGATTTCCATCCCGGCACTTTGGATGGCATTCACAGTCTGATCTAAAGTCTTTTTAAAATAATCTTCTGATGGGGCACAGACCAACACATCGTCCATATAATGGTATATCACGGATTTAGGGAAGGCTCGTCGGACAGGTGACAAGATCCGAGCGACGTACCACTGGCAAATTACAGGTGAATTTTTCATCCCTTGCGGGAGGACGGTCCAGTGGTAGCGTCGCTGGGGAGCCTCCCTATTGGTCGACGGTACCGAGAACGCGAATCTTGGTGCGTCCTCTGGGTGAAGCGGAATACTGAAGAAGCAATCTTTAATATCAATTACTGCCAGTGGCCATTGTCTTGGGAGCATAGCAGGCGATGGTAGGCCTGGTTGGAGGGGTCCCATGTCTACAATGACTTTATTTATCTCTCTCAGATCGTGGAGGAGCCTCCACCGGTTCTTGCCAGACTTACGAATTACAAAAACCGGGGAGTTCCAAGGGCTGTCAGATGGAACAATATGTCCCTTGGAAAGTTGCTCCTCCACGAGGGACTCGAGGGCGCTCAGTTTGTCCTCTTTAAGGGGCCACTGTTCCACCCGCACAGGCTTATTAGTTGTCCACGACAAGCGTGGCCCGGTGTGGGTGTCGCGCCCCTCAGTGGCCCCAATTAGAAACCCTGCGCCGGGGGCGCAGGAATTTCCAAGCGAGTCCCCCACTGAGAAAGAAGATCTCGTCCCCACAGAGTAAAGCCAGAAGGAACCACAAACGGGCGAATGGTGGCTGTGTGCCCGTCGGGCCCTTCGATCACTATATTGTTGGTGCTCCTCTGTGAGGACGTGGACCCCCCAACTCCAGTTATCTTTCCCTCAGCAGGGCGGAGGCCCCACTGAGGTGGCCACTCTGACTCAGCAATTATTGTGACATCTGAGCCGGTGTCTAGCATCCCGCTTCTTTGTACCATCGACCCGCCGTTGTTAAGACGGCAGCTGATTCGGGGTCGGTCTGTGCCCACTATCTGTGTCCAACACACTGCAGGAGTGCGTCTTTGCCGTTCCCAGTATGATGGGAGAGGGATGGCGTTGGCCAGCCATTGTCCTCTCGGGATAAACCACAGAGGATTATTGCAGCAAACATGAATCTCAAAGGCGTCTCCTGGGAAGACGGTAACAACTTCTGGAAGTATAAACACACCAGGAGGCCCTTTCTCCGCGTTCCCGATTATTAAAAGGTCTGTCCGGTTAAAAATGTCAGCTTGCAAATGTACTTTAACTCTGATGAAATGTGTGGTTGTTATACGTTGGGGAGCCGCACTTACTAGATTTAGTTTCTTGCCCCAGGGCCTCGGAACGTCTCCTCTCTCTGTTGGTGTTATAGCAGCAGGATCCTCTGGAGCGGCCGGTGGATTGGTGGTGACAGCATTTAATTTTGTGTCATCGCGCGGTGCTGATCCGCGCTGCACTGCCCGTTTCCCACTGGTGGTGGTTGGTGTGCACACGGGCAGTGTGCCACTCCAGGACCTGCGGGAGACTTAGGAAAAGAGTAGTTAGTTTTCCGAGGTTTCGGACAACTGCGAGCAAAGTGATGTGGGCTCCCGCAATTAAAGCACTTTGATTGTCCCACAACTCCCGTGTTAGTTGCTGGTGCTGACACAAATCCCTTCTTTGAAATTTGGGTTGGAGGGGCTGATGGAGGAGGTACAGATGGAACAACCTCTGCGCATGCTTCTACCATCATTTCGATGGTCGGCTTTGGTATTCGTGGGAGTGTTCTCAGTACAGCCTTACAGTCTGCATTAGCATTTGATAATGCTAAAGATCCTAAAATTTGCCTCTGATTGACAGGATCTTCAACTTGTTTGGCAAGGGCTGCCTTTATCCTTTCCACAAAGTCTGAGAATCCCTCAGTGGGCCCTTGCATGATTGCTGCATACCCTTCTGAGGGCACTGCTGTTGTTGGTAGTGTTAGCAGGGCTCTCAGCACCGCTTGCTGAATGTCTAATAACACGTCTTTTGTGATTTTCTCAGCCTGCTTTTGTCCTGTACTGAAATCTCCCTCTCCACTTAAATGGTCCATTGTAATATTCGCGCGGTTTTCTTTCCCTTTATACTGCTCTAGCAAATCCATGAGCAGCCTGCGCCATGCCCGTTCCCAAAGCCAATATTGAGTGTCTAATAATATACTTTCCATAATCAGTTTAATGTCCTCTGGAACCAGTATACTTGACCGAAAGGTTGCCTTCAGCATGCCTTTAGTCACTGGTGACTCAAGCCCGTAATCACCAATAGCTTTGCACAAGTTGTTAATACTATTGGTTGGGATTGGCTCCCATTTGTGTCCTTGTCCCCCTCTTCCACCCCCGAACTGCACCGGGGCTGCAAAAATTTCATTGTTCCCTTCAGATGTTTTGACCTCGGCTCCCAGGTCCTCAGGGTTTAGATGGAATGAGCTAGAGGGGGCCTGGGTCTGGGCCTGCTTCCCTAAAGGGCCTCCGGGTTCTTGATGTGACTTCCGGTAGGCCTTGGCTCTCCCCCTTCCGGGTTCTATATTGGGGGAACCGGAAGGGGAGGCGTGGGAAACTGGATGCCTGGGGGCGGGAACTTCGGAATGGGCGGCGCAAGGGGCGGAGACCTCAGTGGGGGCGGCACGAGGGGCGGAGACCTCGCAAGCTCGGGGAGGGGTCCCGATAACAGGGGAGGAGCCCGACGCGGTAACACCCCTCGACGCCCCCATCACCCGGGGCCGCCCCAAGGGGCGGAGGACAGGACGGGGGGTGGTTTCAGGGGAGGTGCTAAGGGAGGAGCCGGAGGAGGATTCTACATCAAGATTGACAGGGGTTTTCCCGCCGAGGTGGTTTTTGGCGGGGCCTCTCGCCATGCGGTCGGCGCCATCTTTGTGACGGCCGCCATTTCGGGGACTTAAAGGGGACGGCGCTACGGGCGCAACAGGGTATTCGGGCATAGGGAGGAGGGTTAGGGGAAGGTCTGCCGAGAGGTGATCAGTCTCTAGGCAGCGGGGGGGCAGCGAGGATCGCGGGGGGTCAGGGTAGCGGCGGGCTCGCTGCTCCTGCTCTTTTCGGGGACTGCCCTGCTCTTCTGGGAGGGATACCCGACGCGATTCCCACCGCTGCGGGGACGAGGGGTACGGGGGGCAAGGGGGTTTAGGGGAAGGAGGGTCAGGGAGAACAGCTGGCCCCAGGGTAGTGGCCAGCAACCCGTCGGCGGCTGCAGCTCGCGTCCCTGACTGCCAAGCGCCAAGTCCACGGCTGCGGGGAATCGGATGTCCCCAGCTGCGAGTCGCTCGCTAGGAGCAGACTGTCAGCTACGTGGCTGGAGAAAACGGGGAGGGGTCTTCTGCTGCGCGGAGTAATTCGAGACACAGAAGCACATAGGCAAACTGCACTCAAGGGCGTCCGGGGTCAGAAGACCCAGAACAGCTCTGAGCACCGACCTTTATTCTGAGGGTCTTATCCAATCACAGAACACCATGGGGGACAAACCAGGGAGGGACCAAGGGAAGGGGACCAACTGGGGAGAAAAGGGGGAGGAGGGGGAATAACAGACAATAGGGGGAACAAATCAATAACTGAGTGTAACAGAAGTTTCTGGAAGCAGAATATGAGTGGCAGGAGAGTGGCAGGTGTATCAACAAATGGAATAACAGAGGGAACCACCCCTGAGAAACTCAACCCCCCTGCGGGGCAAAACCACCTGTGTCTCCTCCCCAGGGGAGACTTTAAACTTGGGCACCTTTATTCCACAGCTTCTCGGGGGAGACCGAGCCCTTCGGGACCTCAAGCACCACCACAGCTACCCATGCCATTCCTTCTCCAATGAGGCCCTTTCTCTCTTCTGTGTCTCCAGACAGTGTTGTGGCCAAGTTCTAGCCTTAAGAGGCCTGACAACTTTGAAGTCCTGTACTGCCTTCATCAGCTCACCTTTGAGCTGCACTGGCTGCACATAAAGTTGCTCAAGTAGGTTTGGAATGCCAGATTTTAGACCCTGGCTATGTTCTGCTCGAAGAGATACTGCTGTCTTTTGTTAAAGCTGGAATTTACCCTAGGAGCTCAAATGCTCACATTAGCAGTGCCAAATGTCAAGAAGTGTGTGATGCACAGCACAAGGAGTCGCTGATGTTGGCTGCAAGGCAGGAAAAGGGGTGAGGATGACAGGGAAGCCCTTTGTGCAGGGAATGGGATGGGAAACTCCTTCGTGGGACAACTGCTCACACAAAGGAAATTATTTTCTTTCTTAGATCCATTTCTTCTGGATCTATGCCTTCCAGCAGAGATGATATCTGGTAGGAGAGTTTGGGGCTGTTAAACTGGAACATTTTCCCGATGAAGGTGCAAAAGACAAGAGATTGTGTATGGAGCCAGGGAGAGTTGAAACAGACAGTTCCCTATCTGCCCATCTGCCCTCATCTCCATCCATCTGGAGGTACTCGTAGGGCAGAACAGAATGGAGAAGGGTTTGTGTGCTCAGCATCTGCCCCGATTTCTGAGCACCCTGCAAGCCAGAAGGTTTTGCTGTGTCCCCGCAGCTCTGAGCAGCACCAGTCCTGCCTGACAGACCCTCAGAACAGGGGCCCGTCTCCTTGGTGCCCACCTAGGGGGACCGAGCCGAGTCACCCCCTCCTGCACGCCACTCTCCCACCACACAGCTACTCTCTGCATCCTTCTTTTCTTCCTCTCCCTCTTCCCTCCACTGTCTTCAGCTTCTTTTACCGCACTCCTCATTCCTTCATCCTCCCCTCTTCTGCGCTCCCCTTATCCCTCTGCCCATCTCCTTGCGCCTCCCTCTCCCCCTTTTATTCTCCATCCCGCTATCTCCTGCTTTTCTTCATTCTCCTGCCCTGTCGTCCATCCCCTCCTTCTCTTCCTTCTCCTGCCGGTGTTTCCGTGCGTGACGCCCATTGGCTGCCGGCACCCGTCCTCCGGTACCGGCGCCCCGCTCCCTCTGCCCGAGCCCCGCGGATGGTGGGGGCTGCGTGGGGGAGAGACCCACGGGCGTGGGGCTGAGAGGCCGCGCCTCCCCCCGCCCGCCCCCGGCCCCTTCCCACGCCAGGCACGGCGGGGGCGATGGGCAAGTCCGGGAAGAAGGACTGGGGCCTCTGGTAGCGCTCGGTGGGGCTCGCTCCTCCCGGAAGCGCGTTGCTCCGTCGCGTTTAATAAAGGGGAAGGGGGAAAGCATGACACGGATTCTCCCGGCGAAGCGGAGGAAAATGTACATCCCGACTACATGTAAGTACCCGTTGGCTCTACCCGCTCTTCCCAGATGTCTCCCGCGGGCATGAGTCCATGCAGAAGTTAAGTCTGCAGTTCCAGAGAAGAAAACCTGCCGACCATCCCCCGATCCCGACCCTCCAACTCTGCCAGTCCAGCCTGGTCCCTGCGAGAGAGCTCAACCCCGAGGTGAGACGGGAGTGTCCTGAGCTGGAGCAGGGCCGTGGGAAACGGGGGGGGGACAGGAGGGGAGGGGGTCAAGAGGGGCTGCAGGTTATTTGGCTGTGTTGTCCCTCCCAGCTGCTATTCATGGTTTGTTACCAGGTCTAGGCTCAGCTTTCAGCATCCACCTCCTCCTCTCATTCAATGCAGAAATATATATATATATATTTCCCTAAAGAAAGCAGTAGTGCCAATTTCCCATCTCTTCCTACCTCTCTGCCTCCTTCCTGCTCTCCAGCTGCATGAACTAGGCATATTCTGGTAGCACCTGTTAGAGGATCCCAGGCCTCTTGCAACAGGTGCCGTTCACATCAGGAACAGATCCAAGTGGATGTCAACACACTATCAGTCTGAGGCCAGGGTTCCTCACCAACCCCTTCCTATGCATGTGCTGCCAAAGCAACCAGCAGAGTGGATCCAAACTAGATGAGGCACTGGTGTCCAGTGTTTTTTCTGTCAAACCAGCCAAAATGTGTGACATGGCATTTGAGCTGGTACATGATACTTGACAAAGTTAGAATGGCAGCAACAGACCATGCCTGCTTAAAGATCAAGTTTCTCCCCTGCAGCTGCCTGAGCAGGAAAATGAGTTTATAGGAAATCCATGCTTTTTGTTGCATGCCTTAGCATTTTTGATAGGGCTTCTGAAGCTACCCTGAAGCTGGATTTACGGTATTGCTAAAAAACAGCCTGAACAACTGGCTTTGAGGTCTGGACCCCAGACACTTCTCCAAATGCTTTTCAGCCCCAGCAGGAGTATCTCCATCCATATTTGATATTTGTAAGGCTCCAAAGCTTGGCCTTTTTCTTCTTTAAATTCCTTTGCATGCAGGAGGAACATCCACAGGGATTCTGATCTATGTCTTCACCTTTTAGAGGATCATCCTTTTATGAACATACTGTTCTGTCCTCTGCCACCTTTTGTAGAGATCTTTTTCCCTAGAGCAGCCATTGCCCTCCTCTTTTCTCCAACAAGTGATTTGTGTCACTAGAACAGAATTGGAAAAAATATCAGAGGGAAGATCCTTGAACTTAGAGTTTCAAATCACTTCCTACTCTGCTTATTCATTGTAGCCACTCACGATGTGTGGGACAACCCAGCACTGCAGGACCTCAACAGATGGGCTTCTATCAGGGCAGTGTGTCACAGCCCAAGGCACCTGAAAATTAAGAAAATCTAAATAATCCCAGTCCTTCAAAACTCAAATGCTTTAAAGCATGAAACATTAATACAACAGCCTGTAGAAATGGCCTTAAGACATATTTGCTCAACTGTGTTTTTATGGGGCCTATTAGATGAGGTTCCTTCAGCATAAAATTTGATACATCTGTGGAGTCCATTGGGTTTGCCTGTCTGATGTCCAAGGAATCCATCTAAAGCTCAGGTCTTCCCTAGGGTTTCCAGAACTTGGAATGGCATCTGCAAAACAAACAAACAAACAAACAACAAAAACCAACCAACCAAACAACAAAAAAACACCCAAACCCCAAACACTATAATATTAGACATTTGTGAAGAAAGTAGTGATGCTGCAGAGAATCACATCTGGGAGAAAAGTCTCTGGAATGTTTCTGGCATCCTGAAAGTAGTTAAGGTTGGGACTCCTTTCCTTTGACATCCCTAGTTTTAATTTCAATAGAAAAGGAGCTTCAGAGCCCTAAGAGATCTGCTGAGATGTGTAAAGGTGAGCTTCAGGGTCTCCATTCACTTCCACCAAGTCATCCTGCCTTCCAAGGACCTAATTCATCAGGAGGATGACCCTGTCAGTCCACACTTCCAGAAAATTTTTCCAGAGCTGGAGTAATCCTGAAAGAAACACAAATCTCCCCTGCATTAGGTTTTCCAGGGTGTCTCTGGTCCACAGTATGAGCTGAGCTCTGTATTTCACATAATGGAGCCCTGACAAAAGGTACGTCCGTCCCTGAACTGTCCCTTCTCTCCCTGCAGCTCCTCACCCAGTGTCAGCAGCAAGCTGCTGGTGAATGGAGAGCTTGTTTGCTCAAGGCTGTCTCTGAGTGAGCCGAGTGCTGTTTCCATGCCAAACCCTGACGTGACGAGCTCCTCAGTTTAGGAAGGCTGGGACACTGCTTTGGTGTGGCAAACAGGTGGGGCAGGCAGAGCCTCTACCATTAGCAGTGTGTTGCAGGGTAGAGAAGGAGAGGGACAGAATGGCTGGGAGAACAAGAGAAAAAGAGACAAGAGGGATCTGGACTGATCCCTCTTGGTGTACCCAAAATAATCTTTCCTTTGCTCTCAAACTGGCATAACACAAACCAACTGCCCTTCAGCTCAGATGCTGAGTTAAGCCTCTCTGCTTGGATTGCGAGTGAAAGTGCTTTTCCTTCTCCTGTGGGGCTAACAGTAACCTGGCCAGTGCAAAAAGGGCTTCAGCAAGCAGGAGAATACTCAGAGAATGGGGGCATCAGAGTTGGAAAGGCACTTTGTCACTGGATGCTTTTCCCTCTTTTGTTTGTAAAGCACCTGACACTCATAAATAGGAACCAGGCCCCTGGTGACCATGTCCTCAGTATGGGATCCATTAGCAGAAAATGAAAACTTTCCCTGTCATTATGCTAGTCTGTTGTTCTTTCCCCAGAGGATCTTTCCCTGGAGGAGAGGGCCACATTGAGCCATGTTCCTGTTTGTCCCTCCATGTCCACTCAGCCTTGCAGGACTAGATGGGTTTGATAGTGTCCTAGATTTTCCAGCATCTGCTAGCATCCACAAACTCCCCTTGGTTTCCCATTCCTGTCCACACCTAACATGGAATTAATGTAGTGATTTTACCTGTGGTTTGTTCAGCTGTCATGTCTCCTGTATCAATGTTTTTTTTCTCCTCCCCTCAGCTCCAGATTGCTAACGGATCCTGCAAGGACACTGCCCCCTGCCCTCTTCCCTGCCTCTGCTATGGACACTTCTGCTTTTAGCCTCCCCATGCCGGCAGTGTCGGAGGAGGGGAATGCCTCCAGTAGCTGGGCAGGCCTCACCACCCCCAACAGCTCCTCCACCGTCAGCCCTGGTGTCATTGTCAGCGGTGTCCTCATCCCCGTGGTCTACCTCATTGTCTGTGTGGTGGGGCTGTCTGGGAATTCCCTTGTCATTTATGTGGTCCTGTGGCATTCTGTGAGCGAGTCGGTGACCAACATCTACATCTTGAACCTGGCCCTGGCTGATGAGCTCTTCATCCTGGGCCTGCCCTTCCTGGCTGCACAAAATGCCCTGTCCTACTGGCCATTTGGTTCTTTCATGTGCCACCTGGTGATGGCTGTGGATGCCATCAACCAGTTCACCAGTATCTTCTGCCTGATGGTGATGAGCGTTGATCACTACCTGGCTGTGGTCCACCCAGGGAAGTCCTCCAAATGGAGGACAGCACGGGTGGCCAAGGCTGTGAGTGCAACCGTGTGGGTGCTGTCTTCCATAGTGGTGCTGCCCGTGGTTGTCTTCTCAGATGTCCCTCTAGGGATGAGTACATGCCACATCCAGTGGCCAGAGCCTGCCTCGGTGTGGAGAGCTGGTTTCATTGTCTACACTGCTACCCTGGGCTTCTTTGGACCACTGCTGGTGATTTGTCTCTGCTGTCTCCTGATTGTTGTGAAGGTTCGCTCCTCCGGCAGGCGAGTGCGGGCTCTGTCCTCCAAGCACAAGCTTTCAGAGCGCAGAGTGACCCACATGGTGGTGACTGTGGTGGCTGTCTTCGTCCTTTGCTGGCTCCCCTTCTACATCCTCAACATAATCAGCATTGTCTGCCTGCTGCCAGAGGAGCCATCCCTCTTTGGAGTCTACTTCCTCGTGGTGGTGCTGCCGTATGCCAACAGCTGCGCCAATCCCATCATCTATGGCTTCCTCTCCTACCGCTTCAAGCAGGGCTTCCACAGGGCCATCTTCAGGCTGTCCCGCCGAGTCCAGAGCCAGGAGGCGCCAGCATGCTCCCCCGAGAAGATTGATGACGAAAGGGAAGAGGGTGAGATCAGCAAGATCACCCAGAATGGAAATGACAGGCAGGAGCACCCTCTAAGCAGCGGAGAAGGAAAAAGCAATGAGCAAAAACCACTCCCTGAGGAGCCTGCGGGATGCGAAAAGAGCAACAAGTTGCATGTCAGTTATTTATGATGAAAAGGGTGGTGCAGGGGAAAGACACATCGGGCCATGGGATCCCCTTCACCTCTGCTTTCAAAGGCAATGGGAGACATCGATACAAGGGAATATTAAAGTCCAGGAGTCTGCTTAAAGATGAATAGGGCTCCATGATCTTGTGGAAAAAGCAAGGCATTGTTCTTGGCTTTGGAAGAGACACCTGAGGTTTGTGTGGTACCAGTGTTACCAGAAATTGGTAAAAATAAAACCTCCTTAACACTAATGTAGTGTTAAGAAGCAGGCATTCTTTATTTGACTGGATGCACGAGGGGATATCTCCTCCAAAATATCATGCATGCTGAGTACAGAAAAAGCTCCCATTTATATACTATATTTTACATAAATGCTCATTGATTTTCCCAGAATAAACATACATGTGATAATAATTTCCCCAAAATCATTAACGTATTTTCCTTCTCCTTTACACATGTGTTCTTCTGTCTTGGGAGTCTCTTTGGTGGTCCCTTGTGGTTGGTGACCCCAAAGTCATACCTGAATGCCTGGTGAACTGGTAAAAATTGGCACAGCTGGGCTGGTTGCTTTCCAGTTCTTCTTCCTACAGAATAAACATTGTGCAGTTCCATAGGCCAGTGGCTTTTGAAGAATAAGCATTGTATTCACCACCAGGAGCAAATGATTTTTCATCTGGCAACGCCAGGTAAAGAGTAGACTGCATTCAGAGAGAGCTGAAGAGGTGATGGGCACTGAGAGTACAGAGAGCAAGGTCAGCTCTAGAGTGATGATGTGCCCTTAGATGACCCAGCTGTGGGGGACATAGGCTGCCATCTCGTGGCACCTCAAGGAAGTCCCCAAATGGCATATGCCACATATAGGCAACCCAGTGCCTTGAATATCCTCCTTATAAACTTGAGAAGTGGTTTACCTTAAAAGATGATCAGGAAGGAGAAATGTCTGTAGCAAAGACATACCAGCCAGTTGCATGCATGGCTGGCCCCTCTCTAGTTCTTCAAATAGTCTTGGGGACAGATTTCCTGCCTGTGCTGGTCATGGCTGGAGACCATTGGCCGCTCAAAACCTCTTCTTTTTTTTCAGGGCTCTTATGGACTCTGGGCAGGATGATGAGACTTACCTGGGAGAAAAAATGGAACATTTCTTTCCTGCACCTCACATTCCTCAGGGTTTTCCTGGTGCTTTTGCACCCTGGTGGGAGGTGTAACAAGGGTAGAGAAGAAGACAATGAGACATGAGTTGCAGGCAGCATTTCTTTTCTTCTCCTTAAGCTTTACTGTAAATAAACAAAAAGCCTTTGGACTTAGAAGGCCAGGTGGGCAAAACCATTCTGTGTGTTTAGAGGAGGGCATACTATAGATTTGGCTCTCCTGAGAGTACACAATGTCTTTGAGTTGAGTCAATCTCTGTATGGAGTCATGTTTGGCTGATACAGGAGATCAAGGCATCTCTCAGTACAGGATGGGGGCAGGAAGCAAACAGAGGTCAGGGGATCTCCAGTGTGTGAGAGCTGTGGTTATGAAGAGTCTGGGCAATACTAGGAGCTAATTTATCCTGTGGGAAATGGTAGAGTATTTGGCTCAGGATTTGGTGAAGAAATTATGTGTCTGCATGAGCACAAAGGTAGTTGCAGGCAAAACTTTGTTCCCTGGACTGTATATGTATGGGTATGGGAATGGCTGAAGAGGATTGGAGACCGAGGAGTCAGGGCTGGTGGGAGGCTGGTGCCAGTCTTGGGCACTGATGCTGATCTGCTGGGGGTGTGCACATGTGTACAGGGGTACGTAAGGGGGTCTGGATGTGTGTAAGCATGTACAAACACAGATGGGGAGTGTGTTTATGTGACTGCAGGATGTTTAAGTGCGGATGTGAGTGCTTGGATAAGAGTTGGAGAGCAAGTGTGCTGCTGTGGAGTTGGATGAGTGCTTGCTGCTGCACATTGGTTGTTGGAGGGAAGTTGTGGGTGGGCCTGAGTGTGCAGGCTAGAAGAGCAGCACAGTACAAGGGTGGGTGAGATGAAGGTCTCCCTCTCCACTTTGGCTTCATTACTGCAGCTCTGCTAAAATGTCTGTCCCCAGGCTTTTAACTTCTCCATGAATGCTAATGCTAAGCTAATCCACCAAAATTACTCTCATAACACAGCCCTTTGGGTAGTTTTCTCCACAAACAATTCTGAGAAATGGGAAGGAGGGACCCACCAGAAGGACACATGCCTCCTTGAGGTCAGGAGATATTGCAGGAGGTAACCCGTGGAGGATCAGTTACGAGAGCTGGCTGGGTAATGGAAAGATGTCTCACAGGTCACTTGAGAGAAGGTGAGAGAAAGTAAGAGAAGGTAAGAGAAGGGAAGGTGTGGCATGGGGTTGGGTGTGCTGGGACGGAAGCCAAAAGCCCTGAGCTGGGAAGCAGAACAAGCTGCAGCAGCTGAGGACTATGGGAACAGAACCACTTTATGAGGAAGCAAGAGTCAAGGTCACACAAAGGCAATGTGGGACAATGTGAAGGCCTGGCAGGCATCAGAACTGCTGTGCAGGGCACCCGACTTTGGAAAAGGATGGTCACAGGGTGTCAGGTAAACAGACATCTCCTAGCCAGGTTAGAGAGCAGAGGAAGGGTGGGCAGGGACTGCAGACACAATCAAACAAAATACATCCAGCTGTGCTCTCAGCCACTGGTACTGCCATCACCTCCGTGACAAAGATTGTACCCAAAATCCTACATCCTCATGTTTCCTCTTTAAGCCTGGGATGTCGGTGCCAAGCTGTCCATGCCTGCAAGCTCAGCCTCAGGAGCTAAGCTGCCTGCCCTACCACACAGGAACTGCTCAGCTGCCCTTACAGTGCTCCCCTGAGCACAGGCAGGCAGACACCCAGGAGTGCAGGATCAAGTCACAGGGAAAAGAAAGAGCTTGGTAGCCAGTTTCTATCTTCTGCTCTCTCTTTACATCTTTTCCTCCTTCAATCCATGCATCAGCTTCCCACACTGTGGGCCCCAGTCAGAACAGCAGCCAAACTATTCATGGGCATGGGATACAGTCTGTTGGACTAAAAAAAGCCTCTTTTAGTTTCTTGGGGAGCTCCCGCAACATCCACTGGGTGAAACACAACCAAGAAATCCTGGCAGAATAAGGATGGACTGCTGTGGCCGTCCGCCTGCCTCCTCGGTGGAGTGGAGGTGGCTACTAGCAAAGGCGGAGGCGACTTGGGTCCTCGGAGGTCAGCCTTGCTCCCAGTCGCTGAGCGAATCTTGCCCTCACTCCCTGCTAGCTGCTCGGTAGGCGAACTCTCCCACACCTCAGGGGGATCTTCCAACCCCGGGAATGAAGAGACACAGACACGAGGTTCTGCACTCTGTGACACCGGGGGTCGGAGGACCCCGATTCCCCTGTGACACAATCTTTTATTGTTCCCCCGGTGACCAATCACCGGGCAGCAGGGGGGGGGAACCGGGGAGGAGCAAGGGACAGGGAGCTAACCAGGGATAGAAGGGGGATGAGAGAGGGTTACAGACAGGGGAATGATACAATGAACAACCGAGTAACTGAGAACTCTCTAGAAAACTGGGGGTGACTGACTTAGATGGGCAAGTGGCGCTCCCCAATGAGCCCTGGGGGTGTTCACCTGTCTCGAGCCCAGCCTCTTCTGGGCTAAACTATTGTTTGCTCCACCTCAGGGGAGCGCTCCTGCTCCCCCCAGGGTTTTCTCATTGGAAATTCTTCTTCTGGGGTAACCTGCACCACCGCCACAGACTGCCAAAGCTTCTGCCTCTGTAAGGGGCAACAAGTGGTCAAAAGATTAAAAAGGCTGACTACCAAATGGTCAGATAGATGGACAACACAGCACTTTAAACTCCGGTCTGTGTTGCTCCTCTTGCAGAGAAGAGCAGAGCCAGGTGAATGCTGGACTCCCCTGGCAGAGCAATCCCTGTAGAACAGAGCAGAAATTGTATTAGCTGAGGAGCTTGTAGCACTGTTCGTGGTTGATGACCAGGCACTGAAGAAGGAAGGTGATTGTGACCAAGGACCTTGCAGGAAGCAGCTCAGGTGGGTGGGGGGCAGATATAGGATGGATTTCCTTATCCATGGAGTGGCTTCCCAGCTGCTGTGGGGAGATGGGGGAAGTTCCCCAGCTGCCAACACACTTAATAGAGACAGTCTCCTTCACAACCAAACTGAGCTGAGACTTCATTCCACACGCCCTTGCAGCTCCATCTGCTGCAAATCACCATTCAAGAAGCTCTGTCAACTGGTTGGCTTCTTAAAATACCAACATCCCTTAAGAGCCCAAGCACTGCAATGCCAGCACCAAGCAAGTGTGCCAAGGAGACATCATTTTGACACAAGGAATCTGAGCTCCCACCAAGGCAGCTCTGCAGGGCAGCCTGCTGGGGCCAACAAAATGTGTTCCAGGGAGACAAAAAAAAAAAAAAAAAAAAAAAAAATTGAGATCTTTAGATAAAATAGGAGTTTAAAAGAAAAGAGACAAACATCATATTTTTCTGTCTTGTGTTTTCTTTGCCCCTCTACACTGCATCCTATTTTGCAGTGACAAATAGGGGAAATAAAAAATGAAGATGAACAGAAAATAAGACTGGGGGAGGGAAAGGAAAAGGTATTTCTTGTCCAAAATTCATGAGGAGAAAACAAGTGCCACAAAATTCTTCAAACTATCACCACTGATTTAAAGGCTGTTTTTCATAGGAACAGGCATTTGGAATGATGGTCAGGAGGTCACTACCTTCTGACCCCTGCTCTTTCCTCAGCACCGTCTCCCTGTTGGTGAATTCCCAGAGTTTTCTGTGGTGTTAGCATTAATCTGACTGCCCTTGTGATCCCTCTCCTTAACGATGCCGTGGTTGACTCTGGGCAACCCAGAGGCCATGGGGACCATGTGCAGTGGCTAACTGAAAGTCTGGATGTGTTCAGGGCAGATTTGCTCCAGTCAGGTATGGAAAATAGTTTTTCTATTCTGGGTGCAGATACAGAGATAAGGGCTCCATCAAGCCCTGTACTTCACAAAAGATTTCATTCTCATCACGTAGTGATCAGAGCTGCAAGACTAGAAAGGGCTGCAATGATTTCAGCAGCATTGTGCAATCCTCTTCCCAGCAAACGTGATTACAGATGGGGTGATAGGGACACAGGGAACCCATTCTGTCAGAGAGTTCGTGTGCACACGTCAGACCCCACAAGAGTAGACAGAGAGGCATTAGTATGTGCTGTGTATGCATGCATGCAAATGAGCATTTATTGCATGATTGCATGTGTGTGAGTGTGTGTACATGCAACTGCATGGATGTGTATAAACACACAGACGTTGTCAGAGACTGAAAATAGTTCATGCCTCAAACATTGATATAAAGTTTTGATCAGAGAAGCCTCCCTGAAGATACCTGACTGGGACCTTGAACTGAGTCAAACTGCTGAGATTAGATAAATGGAAAAGCCTATTGTTCAGTCATCTCAGTCTGAGGGAAAGGAATGCGTCCACAGAGGCTGAAGCCACCAGCTGTACTGAGAATCATTTCTGGCTGAGTTTGGGGTGGGGGCAGAGCACAGCTCACAGAAGCCAAGTTTGCACAGCCCTAGCCCCCAGCTGAAGGGGGGAGGAGGATGGCATAACCTCTGATCAGAGGCAATACACACACATCCTCCATTACACAAACTGGCCCAGCTGTGGAACCCCCAACCCCACAAGCCACATCCACGGGACTCTCACATGAGAGGCAGCTGAGGGGGAGTCACAATCCATCACAGACCCCCCAAAGTGCTCCCCAGATGCCTTGCACCACAGGAGTGCACGTGATGCAAGCAGAGTCTGCTGCTGGAAGCTGCCCCCTCCCCCGGGGGGACATGCCTGGACATTTCCACCTGGCCTGAGTGTATATTAACCCATGGCATTCTCTGTTTTTTGGGGGTACTTCCATCACTGAGACCAGCTGAAGAGGACATCAGGACACCAGTGGGACCCATGGAGTGGTGATACTTCTTTGTCCCTGTCCCTCTCTGTCCCCCCCATCTTTCTCCCTACTCCCCCTTTTCTCTATTTTCTTCTCTCTTTCTCTCTCATATTTACTATCAAATGAAACTCATACTATTGATTGGCATATGGTCTCGCTTGTACCTTAATTCGGGCAGAGGTATCTCTAAAGAACTTTAATAAATAGATCATAACACCTGTTCATGCCATGCATGGATTCAAGCACATATATGTGTGTGTATGAGACCATTTGGGGTCACTCACACAGGTGCCCACACTCCCAGACCTGCATGTAGCACTCAGCCTAAGCATGAACACCAAGAATGTGGGACATTCACCTTAATGCACACAGCCCAGGCTGGGAGAGGGCATCTGCACCTTGCCAAGGACCCTCCATACACCAAACACACCCACCCACTGTTGGGAAATGGCCATCTCTGGCTGCACAAACATAAAGTATAAGTGAGCAATCCAGGCCCCATAGACAAGAGTTAGGCCTCTGCTCAAGGCTATTCTCAAAACAACTGTGGGAAAGGGAGACATGAGAGCCGAAAACAAGCTGCAGGTGTCTACAGATTAACTTGGCAGAAGAAACTGTTGATATTGTTGCCTTCTGTCCTGGGTTAGGCCAGAGAGGTCAAAATCTAGGAAGTGATCTGGGCTGCAGGAATGCAGGAAGAAATACAACTTCCTTCCTGCGAGAGAGAGAGCCAATAATCAGGTAGTTTTAAGAATTGATAGGTAGGTAAACCAATTAAAAAGTTGGTCCGCCTTCAAGGAAAAAACCATATATAAGCAGAGACTTTCTGACGCTCTTCCTCTTTGGACCTGCTGCTGCTGTGTAGAGAGGAGCAGCTCCTGCTTCTCTCACTGGTAAGCCCCCCCCCCTACCTCCTTCCGAAGGAGGGATGGGGGGGGGGAAGGGAGGTTTTACGGCAGCCGTGCCGCTGCAGCCGGGCAGGCATGGGGGAGGAATGGCTGGAATCTTCAGCAGATACAGCTCAGCCGGTGTGCCAGCTACACGAGAGGGAGAGCCAGGCCCCTGCTCCGGGCCAGGCAAGGACCAGGCCGGACTCCATCCAGCTCGGGCCAGGCCCTGCCCTGTCACCCCAGACCTAGATGGCCCCAGCAGGCCGAGCCAGCTTGGCCGAGCCAAGCAGAGACTCTGAGAGCGTCTGGCATTCAGCTTGGACCTGTTCAAGCAGCCCGGCAAAGAGCACGTGATCCTCATACTGCCGGAGAGAGAGAGACAGAAATTAACTCTCTCCATGCCTGGACTAAACTCACAGACACCCATCCTTCCTCGCAGAGAGAGGAACGAGTGAGGACATCTACATAATGCAGCGCAGAGACTTTACAGTCAGTGAAGAAAGCAGAACTGATACTAAAAAGGGGGTGCATGGGAAGTTGCTTCAAGAGTGAAGCTGAAAACTCTTTTGGAGAACCATGGTTGGGGACTGAGCTAATAAATTCTCTGTAATATATGAAGATATAGTCCAAAGGGGGATGTGAGGTTCTTATTGCAGCCAATGAACTGAAATACCTAAGTACAGACAAGTAAGTGTTGAAAAAGTACAGCCTGATGAGAAACTAGAACCAAGAGAGAGGAGAGGCTGTGATCCAGAGCCCTGGTCCCGGGGAGAATGCTAGAGAACCTGAGTTGTCAAGAGAACCTGTGTTGCTGAGCACAGAAAAAGGGATTTTCTTTGTTGCTGCAATTGAACTGGACATCCTTAAAACAGGTACCCTGTGGACTGTTCATAACCCACCATAGTGGCTGTGGGAAGGCTACTGGTGTGGGAGAGATCCACCATTAAGCTAGACTTTACTCCGGGCGGCGGTTAATGGTGAGGCAGAAGACCCATAAAAACTGTATTTTTCTTACAGAAGATCCATGGTGTAAGCAAAAGAAACTTCTCTCCCTGAATGAACTAGAACAAGAACTGTTTCTGAGGTGGTAAACTGACTGGAGGTCAAAGTGTTGTCTTTTGTATGTTGTCAGGGAGAATGAAATGGAGAGGTGGGGAAGGAGGGGTGGTCTGGGGAGTTTGTTCTGGTTTTTTTTCTTGAGTTTTTTTTTCTTTTTTCCCTTTGTCTTAGATATATTAATAAAACTTCTTTGTACTTTATAAAGTTTGAGCCTGCTTTGCCTACTCCTAATCCTTATCTCACAACAAGCAATCAAGTAAATTTAAGTAAGTGTGCTGGCATTTAGCCACAAACCTGAATAAGCAAACTAAAACCACGACACCTTCTGATACCAGTTTGGTGTTTTAATTAGATTAGAGAAAGATCCTGTGTGAAACTTCTGTGAGTAAATAATATCTTGAGCACGTAAAGTAGTATAAGTATGTGCACTGTCCGACAATTAACGAGCTTGATTTATGATTCACATTGAATCTACGTCTTGCTTCTCTCGCCACCAACAACCCACCAAACCCAGCCACACAGCGGTGGTCTGGGGCAGCTGTGCACCCACTCAGTGTGGCCCTTCTGCTCTGCAGTGGATCTTCAGGAGGAAAACTGGAATGGTGGTGAATGGCCATGGCAGAGGGGCTCCAGTGTGGAGAACTGAGGATGTGTTTCCAGGCTGTTACTAACACAGCCCACACATAATGTCATTTGAAGCTGTTGTTAGGGAGCTGCTGTATTTGTCATCAGCAGGGAATCACGGCAGCTCAGATCAGGCAACAGTAAAACTGTCCAGGCCATGTTCTGCTTTCTGCTGTTGTAAAGGGCTGTGGAACAAGGGGGTGTTTGGAAGGGACAGGAAGCAGTTAATGCATTGTTGTAATGGAGTAGCCTCCAGAGAAAAGAGACGGGAATACAAGAAAGGGAAACACCTTTAAAAAGAAGATGCTCCGAGCTCTCCTGAGGATCCGACATAGAACTGAAATGCTTTATCTGCTCGAACGAGTGGAAAATATGCAAATATTTGCTCATGAAAAATTGCTGTTCTTTGCTTTCCCAAGCATAAACTATGCAAACGCTACACACCACGCAGCCGGCTCACGCAGATCTCACGCTCGGCACGTCATGCACAAACAGACACGCGCATTCCCAGTACGTCAATGCAGCCGGGCAAGGACACGTGCCTGGGCTGCAGCACAGCAGCCTTCCCTACATGACAAACAGGGCCGCGGGGCACGGCAATACGGATGCCTCGACTGGCAAACCGTGCCTGGGCTGGCAGCGACCCGCCGCGGCTCCCCGCGGTGCTCTGAAGCCGGAACGGCTGCGGAGCTGCGGGCGGAAGGGACGCGAGAGCCCATCCCTTTCCTGCCTTGCTCTCGGGCACACGGGACACCTCGGGGGGACACGCAGCAGGGCGGGAGGGGCAGGGCGGGGGTGGTGCCGAGCTGTGCGGGGGATGCGGGCGCTGCGCGGCGCGTTCTGCAGAGGGGGATCGAGCAACGGGCGGCAGGTGCGGCACCGCGGGGAGCCGGGGAACGCGGCTGGACTCCTGTCCTTCTCGCTGGGGTTAGGGGCAGGTTCAGGACTGTGCTGCCTCTCCGTGTCCTACCCCCGCGTCTCAGACATCCAGAGGGACCTGTGCAGGCATGATGAGAGTTCTGCACTCGCAGCACAGAGAGCCAATTGTGTCCTGGGCTGCATCTAAAGAAACGTGGCCAGCAGCTCGAGGGAGGTGATCTCTCTCTCTGGTGAGACCCCATCTGGAGTGCTGCATCCAGGTCTGGGACCCTCAATATATGAAGGACATGGACCTGTTGGAGCAGTTGGAGCACTGTCCAAGATGACCATGATGAAGATAATCAGAGGGCTGGAGCATCTGTCCTATGAAGACAAACTGAGAGAACTGGGGTTGTTAGCCTGGAGAAGAGAAGGCTCCATGGAGAATCCCTTTCAGTACCTAATGGGAGCCTACAGGAAAGCTGGAGAGGGACTTTTCACAAGGGCATGTAGTGATAGGACGAGGGGGAATGGCTCTAAAATTAAGGAGGTCAGGGTTAGATTAGATATTAGGAAGAAATTGTTCACTGTGAGAGTGGTGAGGCACTGGCATGGGTTGCCCAAAGACGCTGTAGCTGCCCCATCCCTGGCAGCATTCAAGGCCAGGCTGGATGGAGTTTTGAACAACCTGATCTAGTGGAACATGTCCTTGCCTATGGCAGGAGGCTTGGAATCAGATGATCTTGAAGGTCCCTTCCAAGCCAAACCACCCTGTGATTCTACAATTCTGTCATGTCAGTCTGGTTCCCTTACTGGAAAGCACCCCTCATAGATCCAAGAGTTTGTGAGCTCTTAGACACCAGATTCCTTACACATCCACCTGGCCACTCATGTCCCACCACCCCATCCCCCCCTCCACAAAGTTTTTGTTTCTTTGGTGAGAAAGTTCATGGGTATCTCTGAAGAAAATTTTCTCACCCAAACCGCTGTGCACATTTCTCAATGCTCCTTGTGAGAGCTGATATGCCCTGAGTAGTGATCTACTGTTGATAAGTGATACAGGCAGCTCTAGGAGTGTGAGTAGGAGAGGACAGCACAGGAGTAAACATTTCTGGATCTAGATGGGAGTGGATGGGAGGAGGGGGCCTTCAGGTGCATGCAGATACAGAGAAGCAGAAGGCAGCAGGCTTGGCTGAAGGTTATTTTTCAGAACTGGTTCAAACAGGCTAAAATGTCACATGGTATCTCCCACCAAGCTGCTGGATCAAGATGTGCACAAAGCAGCAAACTCTTTCAGGTTGCAGCAGGAATAGTCCTTGTAGTCATAAGCCAGAGTTAGGGGTGGATACCAGCACAGTTCCTTGTCTTGGTGGTCTCACAGGCAGGATCACAAGGCAGGGGTAAGAGATGGGACACTCAAACTGGAAAAGCTGCTGATGGGGAGAGGAGCAGCCTGGGTGATGCTTCCTTAGCTGTGAGGCATCTCCAACTGGTGCAGCTTGTGAGCCAGTGTCTGATACCCTCCCTGCTCAGCTGTGTCACACCAGGACTGGCTGTAGGGGCACTGGGAAGTGGGAGACAAGCTCACACTTTAATGCTCAGTGTTGGAGACTGCCAGGTCTAAGCAACAGCTTTGCTCAAGCAGGGAGTGCAGGTGAACAGCTCTTCCAGCTGCTCCTCAGCCACGTGGCATTTCAGCAATGCGCAGCAAAAAAAAAAAAAAAAAGTAGAGTCTTTGCCAGGCCTTGATCTCAGTGTGAGACAGGCCAGGCTGCCAAGCAGCACACACCAGAAATCCCTGCTGGCAGAAGTGCCTTCAAAATCAGCAGCAGCCTGCATAAAACCAGGAAACATGTCATTTCTGCTTGGTCCAGGCCCCACATGGGCAGAAGTCTAAAGAGAAATGTAGCCATACAGCTGACATCTAATAGGCCTGCCCATCCTTAGAGATGTAGAAAGAATTCTAAGCCAGTAATTTCGTACCATGTTGCTGCTCTTGAGTAACAAGGGCTGGCTGTTACACAAGCTCTGTGCACAGACGTGGAGTCCACAGGCTGGAAAAGATTAATCTAATCATAGAATCACAGAATAGTTTGGGCTTGAAGGGAGCTTTAAAGGTCATCTATTCTTCCCAACCTCTTCTGCTGCCTGGCCAGAGATGATCAGTGATCCTGGTACAGCAGAGTGACAGCTGCTGTTACAGGATAACCTGAGGGCACCACAAATTACTGAAGCAAAAAACCACATTGCCACCTTTCCGTGTCTCAGGTGTACCCCTCCCCATTTACAGACACTATGGAAGGGCAAGGCAAAGGTACCCAGGAGCATTCAGGCCATGATGGAGAGGAGGCAAGTGCAGAGCAGTGCTGCTCATCCCTTTCCAGCTCTTGAAACACATGCAAGCTCTCTTTCCAAGGGTAGAACCAGCAGTAGCCAAAAGCCTGAACTTTGCTTCCAGAAGGAATCAGCTGTTGAACTGAGCAAATTGTGATGCTGTGCAGGGTGGGTGGAAGAAGGGAGGGAAGAAGGGAGAGAGGGAGGAAGAGCCAAGCCTGACACGGGCCAGAGCAGGAGGGGAGGCACTCACAAAGGCCTTGGAGACAGGATGGAAAAGACAGTCATTACATAAGAGCACTTGGCGAGCATCTGGTGATGCCTTAGGTTTTAACTTCTTATTTTTCTACATCAGGACTGCTCTAGTACATGACTCTAAAACTCCATAAATTGTCATCTAGTGTTCTGTTACTGTCATTTAGACGAAACAATTTCTCTCTGGGCTGGAGTTTCAAGGGCATACTGTTTTTTCCAAAAGCCCAAAATGTAAACACCCATGGACAGCAGCGAAGAGAAGAAGGGGACAAGCTGGGGATGGGACTTCAAGACCCGAAACTGAAATTGGACAATGGGTTTCTGATATGCAGATGAACCAAAGGTATATCTGTCCCAAAAACACGTGCTAAGTGTCCATTTTGGGTGTAGTCTCTGAGAGACTCCTGCATGGCCCAAAGTGTACCTTGTTTTAATAAATACTTCTTTTATTCTTTTAACTCTGTCCAGCTTCTGTTTCAGGTCAGCCTTTTGTAAGGCATCACTGGCTGGAGTCAGCTGGGCCCTGTCGGCCCTCCCACGCTGCTAACCAGGAGCAGCTGAGGATACAGGATACAGATAACTCAGCGCGGGACCCCTCCAGAGGGGAGCGGAGGTAAGAAGTGCTCCACTTCCTCTCCTGGCTTGTGGTGCTCTTGAAGAGTAGGGGAAGAGGCGTGGGGAGCACGGGGAAGAAGCAGTCAGGAAGGGGAAGCCAAGGGGCTCTTTCTCTGCCTCTTGGTGCAAATGATACCTTCGCTCTGGAGGTTTGGTGAGGGAGGAGCTGTGAAGGGCGAGTGGATGTGTGTGTGTGCACGCGCAATAGGGCAGGTGATCCACGTGTGCCACAGAGGAGCTGAGCTGTACACAGGGGCCAGAGAGGGAAGAAAACATCAATTTTCTTCTCCATACCTGAGGAAGAGTGGAGTAATAGGATGGATGCAGCCACTGAGGTAGAGACAGGCTTTGTCCCCCTACTTTGCCAGTGTTGTGGTGGGTACAGGAAAAGGGAGGAAATGGGGGAGGAGGAAGCAGCTGCTTTTGAGCAGAGATCGTTTTGGTATAATCTGGACAGTGCTTCCCTTGGCTGCCTCCAAGGCAAAGTGTATGATGAGGGAGAGCGAAGATTGTTGGGCACACAAGGTGCCCTCAGGCTTGGACTGCACTTTAAAGCATGGCTGGCATAGGTTTACTGGATAGAATTCCCAAAATCGCCTGCAAATGTGGCTGCCCTGGCCAAATATTGCTGGTACACACAGTTCCCTTGGGGGAGGAGGGCAATATTACCTTAGCAAAAGTGTCTTTATTGGCATAAACTTCTGCCCAGCTGGGCAATGCCACCAGGGCAAGCCTTTGTTTGCTGGCTCCTGTCAGGTCCCTATTCAGCCCGGATGAGACATTAAATACAAAATCCTGCTTGCTCCCCACTGTGAGCTGTTCTTGCAGTCAGATGAGACACAAGCAGAGGCCCCAGCTGATGAGGTCCCCCATGAAGAACATCTGCTTGGCTAGGAGCAACTCAGGAGTGCAGATGGAAATGAGAACAATGGCCTCCCTGCTACCTGTTTTCCTTGGAAAGGTGGAAGAGGCCAGGCACAAGGCCAAGAATTGCAAAAGTGGGTAATGTCATGTTTGGAAATAAGCCAGGCAGGAAAACCTGAGAGAGGCACTGCAGGAGCTTTTTTGGGACAGAGGAACTTAGTCTTCAGTGTCAATCTCTAAGTTTTCATGCAGCCCAGAAGATTTACTTGCCTTTAATAGTACTGTCAGCTGCCAAAATTCCCACCAGCAGCAGCCAGGAGTAGACAACACAACTGATCACAAAAACTCACTTCTGTCAACTGGTGAGGCTCCATTAGCAAGAAGTATTGCCCTAACCTTTCCCTGCCTCTCATTTCCCAAAAGGGGAAACTGAGGCATGAGCAAACGTGGGCAACTTGCAGTGGGTTTCATTGCATGTCAGTGCTGGAGTCTGGTGAGGAGCTCACACACTCAGCAGTGAATTTCTCCATCCTCTTCCTGCCCCAGCTAAAAGGCATGTTCACTCCAGGTTCATTGAGCTCCAGGCTGACAGGCAGCCTGAGAATATCTCCAGGCCTCCCAGCCCCCATTCCTCCCTTCCCCCCCAGCTCACAGTACATATTTTCCCAGAGTTTTCTGCTTGCTTCTCCAGTGGTTCTGGGGTCCTGCCAAATGCCAGCCACTCTCTGGGAAGTGGGGCCTCCCATTCCTAAACCAAACAAATGGGAGAAGGGAAACAGGAAAAAAAAGTCCCAGCACACATAGACACGCTCAAAACCCTATTCCCCTCAGAAACCTTGGAATTGCAGGAGGCACAGTGCTGATTTGGCATTTCTGACCCCTGCAGAACAGAGCTGTTGTCCATCCCTCCTTCTGCCTCCCAAAGATCCATATGTACACACCCTCTGCACCCCAAGCACACACCCAGGGTATAAATACCCAGGTCAGTTTTGGTGCAGGATAGAATCTTCTTAATCCTCTTCCCAACAGACTCTGCAGTGTGAGAAAAGTCTCCTGTATCTCCCACCCTGCATTCTTCTCCCCTCCAGAATGCCCTTCATTCCAATGTTCTGGTGCAGCCCCGTCGTGCTTACCCCGAAGGCACAAGCTTATCAGCTTGGCGCCAAGCTGGGGACAATGGTCACAGCCAGGGTTTGTTTCCAGATCCCCAGTTTTGCTGGCAGGCAGCTCCCAGCAGCCACACTGAGCTTCAGACCAGGCACACCCCTCCCATCCAAAACGCTCGGCCTAGGACCTAAACAGGGGACATGACCAGGGGATGACATGTGCTGGAGCACAAGGCTTGGGGCTCTGCCCAGGCAGAGGGGATGACCAGAGAGGGAAAAAACTGATTCCTCTCCCTGTTGGCAGCTGCTCCTGCTAGAAATATCATGCCTGGGGCAAGAGGCCACAGTGATGTGCAGAAAAAACAATGCAGGAGAGAATGAAAGATGAAGTTTGGGGACTGTGAGTGGGTCAGGCACAGCTGGGGAGAGAGCATGGCCAAGTGAAGGACTAATGCATAGCACAAGGAACTAGCACAAAGGACTGAGGACAGAGTCCTGTAGCATCCTTCCTGGAGGAAAGTCTCTCTCTTGCATGGATGCACCTCACCTTGTCCATCCTGAGATGCCAAGGGTGGGACACTGCCCTGCTGCTGTCCACTCTTTGCACAGGGCACAATCTGTGCTGCCTGCATGCTGCTGGCTGGAAGTGAAAAGGCAGAGAAAAACACCAAACCAACACCATGTACAAGCAAAAGGCGCTTCCTAGGAAAGAGTTAAAAAGACGCTGAAACCCAAGCCGGTTTAGGCTGGAGAGCACCCAAAGCAAGGGAGGGAGAGGAGAGGGGAGGGAGCCGGTCCAAGCCCAGCTTGCACACCCAGCCAGCGGTGAGCAGTGCCTGTGCCAAGAGCCGGCTTCCTTAAAGCCATGGGCCCGGGAGTCGGCCCTGCAGGCAGAGGGGAGCCGGCGAGCAGGGGCTGGGAAGCGAAGAGGGGAACCTTCGGCCCCCGGGGTGAGCAGCTGCGCTGTGCCGGGAGCAGGCAGCAGGATGGGGGGCACAGGCTGCGAGAGGGGCTTTCTCAGCTGCTTGGCGTGTCTGTCTTTCATAAGCATACTTCTCTGCAAGCTGCAGAGCTTCACGTCCTTCATCGTTGGCAGCGAAGCAGCTCCCCTCTGGTCTGCCCGCAAAGGCTGAGCTGAGGAGCTGGCCGTCCCCTTGGGAAGGTGCTGGGGTTCGCCTGAGAACCCCCTGGGCAGTGGTGGGAGGGGGCCAAGCCGCCGGGACGGCTGGGATTTGATGGGGGAAAGGAGGGGGGTAAAGTTAAGTTCCCAGCCTGCAGGAGAAGAGGCATCTCTGCTAAGAGATGTGGGTCTGGCTCCATCTGGGACATGGAGATTTTTGGGTTAGATTCCTATAAAGAGCTGATACGCAATGATAGGAGGGCTGGAGAATTTTTTTACAGTGCTTCCCACAGATTGAGCAGCCTACCAGAGCATGCTTTTGCTTAAGAACTGTAGTGGTTTCAGTTCGCTTATTCAGGTTTGTGGTTAAATGCCAGCACACTTACCTAAATTTACTTGATTGCTTGTTGTGAGATAAGGATTAGGAGTAGGCAAACCAGGCTCAAACTTTATAAAGTACAAAGAAGTTTTATTAATATATCTAAGACAAAGGGAAAAAAGAAAAAAAAACCTCAAGAAAAAAACTAGAATAAACTCTTCAGACTACCCCTCTTTCCCCACTCTCCATTTCATTCTCCTTGACAACATACAAAAGACAACACTTTGACTTTCAGTCAGTTTACCACTTCAGAAACAGCTCTTGTTCCAGTTCATTTAGGGAGAGAAGTTTCTTTTGCTTACACCATGGATCTTCTGTAAGAAAAAATACAGTTTTTATGGGTCTTCTGCCTCACCATTAACCGCCGCCCGGAGCAAAGTCCAACTTAATGGTGGATCTCTCCCACACTAGTAGCCTTCCCACAGCCACTTGGGTGGGTTATGAACAGTCCACAGGGTACCTGTTTTAAGGATGCCCAGTTCAATTGCAGCAACAAAGAAAAATCCTTTCTTCTGTGCTTAGCAGTACAGGTTCTCCTGACAACTCAGGTTCTCTAGCATTCTCCCCGGGACCAGGGTTCTGGATCACAGCCTCTCCTCTCTCTTGGTTTTAGTTTCTCATCAGGCTGTACTTTTTCAACACTTACTTGTCTGTACTTAGGTATTTCAGTCATTGGCTGCAATAAGAACCTCACATCCCCCTTTGGACTATATCTTCATATATTACAGAGAATTTATTAGCTCAGTCCCCAACCATGGTTCTCCAAAAGAGTTTTCAGCTTCACTCTTGAAGCAACTTCCCATGCACCTCCTTGTGGGTATTAGTTCTGCTTTCTTCACTGACTGTAAAGTCTCTGTGCTGCACTATGTCGATGTCCTCACTCGTTCCTCTCTCTGCGAGGAAGGATGGGTGTCTGTGAGTTTAGCCTAGGCATGGAGAGAGTTAATCTCTGTCTCTCTCTCTCCGGCAGTGTGAGGATCACGTGCTCTTTGCCGGGTTGTTTGAACAGGTCCAAGCTGGATGCCAGACGCTCTCAGAGTCTCTTTGCGTGGCTCTGCCAAGCTGGCTCGGCCTGCTGGGCCATCTGGGCCCGGGGTGACAGGGCAGGGCCTGGCCCGAGCTGGATGGAGTCCGGCCTGGTCCTTGCCTGGCCCGGCTCTCCCTCTTGTGTAGCTGACACACCAGCTGAGCTGGATCTGCTGAAAATTCCAATCGTTTCCTCCCCCATGCCTGCCCGGCTGCAGCGGCACGGCTGCCGTAAAACCTCCCTTCCCCCCCCCATCCCTCCTTTGGAAGGAGGTGGGGGGGGCCTTGCCAGCGAGAGAAGCAGGAGCTGCTCCTCTCTACACAGCAGCAGCAGGTCCAAAGAGGAAGAGCTTCAGAGAGTCTCTGCTTATATATGGTTTTTTCCTCGAAGGCGGATCAACTTTTTAATTAGTTTACCTACCTATCAATCCTTAAAACTACCTGATTATTGGCTCTCTCTCGCAGGAAGGAAGTTGTATGCCTTCCTGCAGGACAGATCACTTCCTAGATTTTGACCTCTCTGGCCTAACCCAGGACAAGAACTGTTGAGGTTGGACTCAATGACCTTAGAGGTCTTTCTCAACCTTAACAATTCTATGATTCTGTCTCCTTCCTCTATCCCAGCCTGGGGACTGAATATTCTAGTGGCTTTAATGGTTTGCCTAGTCAGCATCAAGCCTTCTTCTGGGGTCAGCACCAAGTCTCCACTGGCCTGGGCAGAAGGGCTGGGGCATCTTCTTGGGCCATGTGGTTGCTGCTCAGATTGCAGCCTTGAACAAGCATGTAAGCTCCCTCCGCAGGACAATGCCATTTCATCCCATCCTGGCTCCAGCCGCAGAAAGATGTTTTATCATAATCTCTGCTCCATCCCTTATGTCCTCCCCCTTCTTATACCTCACTCTTGGCACTTCCTCATATCTTCCCAGGTCACCATGGACATAACCTACCTGCGCACATCCCTGACCTTCCTTTTTCTTCCTCTTGTTGTATTTGGGGCACCTGCTGATGAGCCCAACCTCACAGAACCAGGCCCTGGTGCTTGCAAGCGCTGTTGTGACTCACTGGACTCTTCCACAGTTACCCCACCAGTCCCTCCCAGCCACCACCACTTTCCCTACCCAGTGCCAGAGGTCCGTCCCTATATCAACATCACCATTCTGAAGGGTAAGTCTTTGCCCCGGGATGCCAAGACCAGCTCAGGGACTGATGGCATTGCAGTGGAGGTGACAGCTGGATTGCTGGCATGCTGGTTGTGCTAACAGACCACCAGGAGCCATCCTGGAGAATAAGTGACCACACACACTGTGCCCAGGGTTTAGGTGTTTTGTGCTGTGATGAGGAGTAGCCTGGGGGATGGAAGTCAGTGCGAATCCCTGCTGTGATCTCTGTGTTTCAGAGATCTGCTACCAACTCTTCCTCCCTGCTAACACAGCAGTGTCAGTGACAGCCTCTTGCCAAGCTGGCAGGACACATTCCTTGCCTCAGACTTACAGAGTCCTGTAGTGCCTGAGGGAAGGAACACTCCTTATCGACTGCAAAATAAGCATGTTTGGAGGGCATTGGCACCTGGGGAGGTTGTGGGGAAACGTTCTCCAGCTCTGTGTCACATGCATTTGGGAGTAGGAGGAGGGCAAAGGGAAGCAGCAGCTATTTGCAAGCACCTCCAGGCTAAACTGGCAGTGACCCCCAGCTCACTCCACCCTGCACTGGCTGGCTTGGCTAATGGGAAAGGGTTCCCTATTTTAGATCAGCTTCTTCCTTCGGGAGTCCCCTTTTAGCCTTTGCTGTGGGCAAAAGCCTGTTCCCAGCTGGATGCTGCCACTTGCTTCTTGTAGCTCTGTGGTTCGTCTGGGTTAACTGGGTTAGATGCTGTAGAGGTTTTAGTTCGCCTATTCAGGTTTGTGGCTAAGTGCTAGCACACTTACTCAAATTTACTTGATTGCTTGTTGTGAGATGAGGATTAGGAGTAGGCAAAGCAGGCTCAAACTTTATAAAGTACAAAGAAACTTTATTAATATACTTAAGATAAAGGGAAAGAGAAAAAAATAAGAAAAACTAGAACAAACTCTTCAGACTATTTCTCTTTCTTCTACTTCTCTATTTTATTCTTTTTGACAACACACAAAAGACAATACTTCAACTTTCAGTCAGTTTACTACTTCAGAAATAGCTCTTGCTCCAGTTTATTTAGGGAGAGAAGTTTCTTTTGCTTACACCATGGATTTTCTGCAAGAAAAATACAGTTTTTATGGGTTTTCTGCTTTACTATTAGCCACCACCCGGAGCAAAGACTAGCTTAATGGTGGGTCCCTCCCACACTAGTAGCCTTCCCACAGCTACCATGGTGGGTTATGAACAGTCTACAGGGTACTTGTTTTAAGGATGTACAGTTTAATTACAGCAACAAAGAAAATCTTTTCTTCTGTGCTTAGCAACACAGGTTCTCCTGACAACTCAGGTTCTCTAGCATTCCCCCCAGGACCAGGGCTCTGGGTTACAGTCTTTTTTCTCTCTTGGTTTAAGTTTCTCATCAGGCTGTACTTTTTCAACACTTACTTGTCTGTACTTAGGTAATTCAGTTCATTGGCTGCAATAAGAACCTCACATCTTCTTTTTGGACTATATCTTCATATATTACAGGGAATTTATTAGCTCAGTCCCCAACTATGGTTCTCTAAAAGAGTTTTCAGTTTTACTCTTGAAGCATTTTTCAGGCACCTCCCTGTAGGTATCAGTTCTGCTTTCTTCATTGACTGTAAAGTCTCTGTGTTGTATTTCTGTAGATGACTTCACTCCTTCTCTCTGCGAGGAAGGATGGGTGTTTGTAAGTTTAGTCCAGGCATGAACAGAGTTAATCTCTGTCTCTCTCTCCGGCAGTGTGACGATTACATGGTCCCTGTCGGGCTGTTTGAACAGGTCCGAGCTGGATGGCAGAAGCTCTCAGAGTCTCTGTGCCTGGCTCTGCAGAGCTGGCTCGGCCTGGTGGGGCCATCTGGGCCCGGGGTGACAGGGCAGGGCCTGGCCCGAGCTGGATGGAGTCTGGCCCGGTCCTTGCCTGGCCCGGAGCAGGGGCCTAGCCCTGTCTCGTGTAGCTGGCACACCGGCTGAGCTGGATCTGCTGAAAATTCCAGGTCGTTTCCTCCCCCATTCCCGGCTGCAGCGGCACGGCTGCCATAAACCTCCCTTCCCCCCCCCTCCTTTGGAAGGAGTGGGGGGGGGGGGAGGGGGGGCTGGGGCCTTACCAGTGAGAGAAGCAGGGGATGCTCCTCTCTACACAGTAGCAGGTCCAAAGAGGAAGAGCCTCAGAGGGTCTCTGCTTATATATGGTTTTTTCCCCGAAGGCAGATCAACTTTTTAATTGGTTCGTCTACATTTCAATCCTTAAAACTACCTAGCTACTGGCTCTCTCTCCCAAGAAGAAAGTTATATTCCTTCCTGCAGTATAGATCACTTCCTAGATTTTGACTCCTCCTGCCTAACCCAGGACAGATGCTCTCCCTTCCCTGCCCTGCCTGGAAGTAGCTGCAATACATCAAAGCTCAGAAGGGCAGATAGAGGCCTAGACTAGAGTGAGGTGTCATAGGGGGACCTTCAATACCATGCAGGGAGTGGGGAGGAGGAAAAGAACAAGACAGATTTTTAATGCTGTCAGTGCTAGAGGCTGTTTTGAGCCTCATTTCTTCTCTGTATACGCAAAGTACATTCTGGTGCTGGTCTTTCTCTGTATTGTTTCCTGCCCAAGTGTGTGATGGGCAGTGCACACACCCAGGCTAGAACTGCAGTATTAATTATACAAGATGCTCAAATCATGCCAGTATTGTCAAAGTACCATCCCTCTAAGTTGCAGTGCTCCATCTGCCCAGTCCAGCTTGGATCTTTTCCCTCTGACCCACCCCATTGTCCCTCCCTAATCATATTCCCTCACGGGTGTTAGCAGTTCTTCCCCTTCTCCAGCCTACAGCAAGAACAGTGTGCATCCTGTGTGGATAATTGGGTCATGGGAGAGGTGTGTGTGGGGGCAAGGCTGTGCTGGGGGTGAAGGAGTGTGGGGGAGGAAGAAGAGGTCAAGAGCCCCAGTGGTGCTTTGGACTGCTAGGCTCCCTCTGAGGCTGAAAGTCTCCTAGGGGCAGGTCCTGGTGCCTCCAGGAGAGCCGTATCATTTGGTGAGCAGGGTTTTCATTGGGGAAGAGACCCCAATTACTCCCAGACCTCTTCTAGCTCCTTTCCTGTGAAGAGCAGTGGTACTGTGACCCTCAGAAGTGTTCCTTCTTCTGGCATTGCCCCATTCTTGTGCAATCCTCTGCCTCCTCATTAGGCTTTCTCACCACCACTTCCACATCTTCTGGTATCACACAGGAGTTGTGTCCTCTGCTTCCTCCTGCAGGAGAGAAAGGAGACTGGGGAGAGCCTGGGATGCCGGGGAAATGGGGCAAAGAAGGACCACAAGGTGAGCGGGGTGCCCAGGGCCAGAAAGGCAGCAAAGGACAGATGGGCACAGTGGGATACCCCTGCAAGCACCAGTATGCTGCATTCTCCGTCGGCCGCCAGAAAGCGCTGCACAGCAGTGAGGGCTTCCAGGTCCTGGTCTTTGACACTGTCTTCGTCAACCTCTACTGCCACTTCGACATGTTCAATGGCAAGTTCTACTGCTCAGTGGGTGGACTTTACTATTTCAGCCTTAATGTCCACACCTGGAACTTCAAGGAGACCTACATGCACATCATGCACAACGAAGAGGAGGCAGTCATCCTGTATGTCCAACCCAGCGACTGCAGCATCATGCAGAGCCAGAGCCTCATGCTGGAGCTCCAGGAGAATGATGAGATCTGGGTGAGGCTCTACAAGCAGGAGCAGGAGAATGCCATTTACAGTGATGATGTCGATGTGTACATCACCTTCAGCGGGTATTTGGTCAAGCCCAGCATTGAATAACTGCCTCTCCTCTTCCTTGGGGCCTCTTAGGCCTTTTCCTTTTTCCTCTCTCCCTCTCTTTACCGCCTATAACCACTGCAAATCACTTGGAAATGAGCCTGTCAAATCTCAGGCACTGAATGTGAAACTTGCCACACTGGCTCCCACCTCACGCTCTCTTGTTGCCAGACCTGTATCTGTCCACTTTACATCATGACACTACCACCTCTTGCCCCTCACCTCATAACCCCAACTTAGGTTATTGGCTTCTTTTCAATCTGCCAGTGAGCTGCCTCTGGCATTTAGGGTTCTAGAGCAAGAGGAAAGCTAAAATGCTGCTCCTGGGCCTGTGTCCCTCCTTGAGGCTTCATACACAAAGGACTCCTGTGGAAAGGGCTAGAAAGTCCCCACTGCTGAGGTACATCCTGGCTCCTCTCCATCCCAACTAGACATAGCAGTTTTGCAGCCTGAAACATGGTCTTAATATCACCTTTGATATCTGTAGTCTGGAGAGTGGACTGGGGTCTGATGGTCTCCTGTAGCACAAGGAAGATGTAGGAGCACTGAGAGAGGATACTGTCTTTCCAAAAAGGGAACTGTTGGCCTTCTAAACTGGCTTTCCTTAGACACCCTGCTGTGTCACAGAGTCCAGGTTGGCTGTCAAACCTAGACCTGGTGGGATTGTCCTCCTCTGTGCCAGCTCTAGCTCTTCAAAGAGATGAAGGGCCAGACACTTGGCCAGAACCTTCATGGGTATCTGCCATTGATTCAGTAGAGGCAACCATTCTGTTTCCACTAGGGATCACCAGTACAGAATGAGAGAGAGAGAGAGAACCTTGAAACCCTCCCTTCCACACCTCCCCTGGAGTGATACTCAGTCTTGGCTCCTCAGCTATGGGAAGCAAGTCCAGAGGGCGAACCCAAATCTGCTCTCCTTTGGCAGAGGTGCCATTTCATTGTCCTCCTGAAGGTGGTTCTCCCACACTAGTGTTGAAGGACCACTTTTTCAGGACCTGAGCTCGAGGCTGTAGGGGCAACTGCAGTTAAATAATTTCCAAACCTGGACAGGCTGCCAATTCTTTGCCTCTGTGATGGAAAAGAGATAGAGGTGAAGCTACAGCACCTTGCCCAAGGGTTAAAAGCTTCCCTGCTGTGTGCTCCATGCCCTTTTCTGGCAATCTCATCAGAGTAACTGAGAAAAGCATGTGGCTAAAACAAACCCTCGCTCTTTTTGTCAGGTTGGAGATGTCGCAGTGAGAAAGGAATGCCAGTGGTAGGGTTTTTTAGGACTATTTATATTGGTCTCACACTGCTCCCACTTGCATCCCTCTGGAGGAGATGCTGCAGTCCTGGGGGGAGCAGAGGAGGCTGGCTCAGCACTTTAGGAAACCTATTTCCACATGTTGTGATGCTCCCATAAACAGCCTCTTTTTTGAGTCTCAGGGCAGGACAAGCAGGAGAAACACAGGTATTTCTCCTCTGCTCATCACTGATCATGAAATCTTCGGGCTTAACTGGGTTCTGCTGTCTCATGATGAGCTGTGGTCTCTGCCTATAGCACCTGGGGCTAGCAGGGCTCTCCCATAAGAAATGTGCATCCTTATACAAGATTAGGTCTGGTACACACAGCCCGGGATGGCAAAGGAACAGGGACCAAGGCTAAATATTAAAACTGACCTTGAAAAAATTGCAGGGCATTTTCTCTCTTATCCTGTTTACTTGCTCTCCGTGCTTTTCTAAGGAAGCTGTACAGACTGTAGTGAGTTTCAGGAATTTTGCTCTGGATCCTCCCCACTACTGTCATTGAGGTAATGGGTATAAAAACAAAGTTTCACTAAGGCAAGGCTGTTCTCTTCATGGGGAAACATGTGATGAAGGGATCATGGAAACTAAAGGAGACTGTGGGATTCTTCCTCTCCCTTAGCAGGTCAAGTGTGTGGAATTGCTCAGAGACAGGATTTCAAATAGCAGAGGAAGCAGAAAGCTGGAGGTGATGCTTAGGGCTGAATCCCTTTCTCTCTTCCTCAACAGGCTGCAAACCCAGATATAGTCTATTTACAGTATATAGTGCCCCATGCCTCCCTGAAGAGAAGCAAGTCTCTCTGACACTGAATATTTCCATAAACAGGCTTCCTTCTTCCTCCTTTCCTTTTTGGTGATTGAATGCTGGTGACAGGTCTCCTGTGCTACCCATGAGCAGCCAGAGGGTGCCTGATGCATGTGAGAGAGGAGGGCAGGGGGACCAAAGGGTATGTTTAACAGGCTTATGGTGCTAAACAAGATGGCATTGCCTTGGTGCTAAATCAGATTTCAGGAGTATTGGGTGCTTTCTGGAAGGTGTAGTAGGCTGAGTTGTGATGTACTCTGGAATTAATGGTGCTTTATGTAACAAAACCAAACAAACTCCAAGAACTTTTGTATATATATTTTTTTTCAGTGGTATTAAACTTTTTTCCTTGGTTGTTTTGCACTTAAATCTGTTTTTCTCTCCCAACCTATTCCTCCTAGCTCTGGTTATTGCTGAATGGTGTGATGGAAAAGACACTGACCTGAAACTGACAGGTACAAAGTCTAACTCAGCTCTGAAACTTCCCTGGGTAATCCTTGGCAATCTTGTGTGTGTTTCCTTTGCGAAGAACCATTCCCTTAAAATATTTACTGCTTGAACACTTTTAATTATGACAATCCTCTCCTTTTTGCTGGGAAAGCTTTCAGCAAATTCAGAGAAGCACTCTTTGGAGATTGCAAAAAAAAAAAAAAAAAAAAAAATCCCAGGACAATACAATGGGTTGTAAGAGTAGGCTTCAAGTACTTCATTATATTGAGGAAGGCTGGGTTAATGTTGGAGTTCTCTTAAGGGAGATCAGATCCCTTATCTTATTAAATTTTTAGCACATTCTTCTATCAAGTATTTGGTAAGCATGAGTGTTTTCTGTTTTCCCTGTGACATTTTTCTCTGCCAATAGCTGACGGCCAGGAAGTAGGAGGGATAGTAAACTGTTGATTGGACACTTTTGCTTCCTAACATTGGAATGCGCGGGAGTCCAGAATTAAGCTGGACATGCATATTTGGAAGACCTGTGTGTGATGAGAAAGGCCTGAGATTCAGGTCAGAGGTGGAAAGGCAAGCAGCAATTGCTCATAAAGCTGGGGGAGAAACGAAGACATGAGCAGAGAGTGGAGACTTGTAAGCTTGAGTGAAAGATCCAGAAGGAGTAGAATCCTAAGGACAGGGAGATGCCTTTTGGGGTCTCAGTCCAAGTCAAAGAGGTACATGGGGTTTTGTTTATCATCTTTGGACTGAGGGTACTCCTACTGAGGTAGAAGGATAGACAAAAAACCAAGATGAGCTGCCCATATAGGACATTCTGTTTTGCCTTCACATAGTTTCTCCTGTGGTTTGATGTGTACCAGACACTTCGTTTGGCAAGGGGTGGAATACATAATCATACATATCCCTACAGACCTCTTTGGTCCTGTGTCAGGCCCAGAGCAAGGGCTATATATATCTTAGTAAATGCAATACTCTGTCAGGTCAGAGCCCAGCCTTCTTCCCATTTTTTATTTACTTCTGAGGAAGCATAAAAATGTGTCCTCAGGAAGTGTAGCAGTTGTGCTTCTGCATGTTCCTGTTCCTTGAGGTGAGATGCTGGCAGATTGGAAGTGCCTTTGTCACACTTACAAAAGGTGAGGGAGGGAGGGAGGAGGGGGGAGTGGAAATGGGTAGCCAGATCTTCAAGAAAAGTTTTCTATGATTCAACCTTTCAGCCTGACACCTGAAGAGTCTCCTCAGCCAAATCCCTTGGGGCTGAGATGCATGGTGACAGTCAGGGTCTGTAGCTGATGCCACCCATTACACCATGGGTGCCCAACCAGGGAGTTCCTGTAGTTGAGGCTCAGCTCAGGCAAAGCTGACCCTGCAATGCTTTGAAGGAACAAGGTCTGGACTGGGTCAGATCAGCCCTGCTGCCCTGCCAGTGAGGGTACCCATGCCCAGAAGGCCACGAAACCATTAATTAATTCATTCATGTATTCACCTGAGATCCGTGTTCTTTTTCATGCAGTGGAGCTGCCTGTGGAATGTGGTTCAGGGGTTGGTGACAGCCGGTATCTCTCTCCCGGCAAAGCAAGTGTGCCTTGGGGTGTGCAGTTACAGCACTACCCCTAGGGCTGTGCCTCTCTTTTCCCCTGAAAGAGTGGTCCAAACTCTGCTGCAGAGAGCTCTGTGGACATGTCTGAGGTTTGTTCAAGGCATCTGCCACAGGACTGGCCCTGAAAACTGTCTTCCTGCAGGTCCCTGGTCTTGCAGGTATGAAAGAAAGGGAGTGGGAGAGAGGACGTGAAGGGCAGGGCATGGTGCTGTGTCTGGGAAAGAAAGCACATGCCAGGGACAAGTCAGGAGAAGCTGAAGGCCCTGCAATAGCTCTTTGCCCTGTGATAGCTGTGGGAAAGGAGAAGGGAGAAGTAAGGCTAGAAAAGTATAAAGGAGACCTTTGACCCCGCAGGTGGGCACAGGTGGATGCACCTGCACCCAAAGCACCAGGGAGAAGAGGGACACAACATAGCAGGACCTGGCTCCACATCCCTTCAGAGCCTTTGTCACAGGAGGGGCAGTCACAGGAAGTGTCTCTGGCCTTGCCCCAGCTGCCAGCTATGGTGCAAGGTCTGCCCCACATTAGTGCACTGTTCAGGGGGCTGCCGCACCGTACTGGAGCAGGTTTCCCCTCTGCTGCAGCCTGCTGTCTTTCCTCCTCTCCCAAACTGCCCAGACAACCTGCTTCACTCACACCTCAGCCTTGTTTATCTCCCAGAGTGCAGAGAGGGAGAGGGGGTGATGCAACACCCCAGCCAGCATCGCCCAGTGCCACAAGCAGAGCTGCCACCTCCCTCCATCCAGCACACTGCAGCCAGATGCCAACAGTGGATTCAACCTGCCAGATCTCCTTTTTCTCAGCTTCCCTTTCCATTGCTGGCTGGGAGGTTGTTATGATCTAATTATTAAAGTTCTTTAGAGATACCTCTGCCCGAATTAAGGTACAAGCGAGACCATATGCCAATCAATAGTATGGGTTTTATTTGATAGTAAATATGAGAGAGAGAGAGAGAGAGAGAGAAAGAGAAGAAGGGAGAAAAGGGAGAGTAGAGAGGAAAATGGGGGGGACAGAGAGGGACAGGGACAAAGAAGTATCACCACTCCGTGGGTCCCGCTGGTGTCCTGATGTCCTCTTTGGGTAGTCTCGGTGGTTGAAGTCCCCCCAAAAGCACAGAGTGCCATGGGTTAATATACACTCAGGCCAGGTGGAAATGTCCAGGCTTGTCCCCCTGGGGGAGGGGGCAGCTTCCAGCAGCAGACTGCTTGCATCACGTGCAGTCCTGTGGTGCAAGGCGTCTGGGGAGCACTTTGGGGGGTCTGTGATAGATTGTGACTCCCCCTCAGCTGCCTCTCATGTGAGAGTCCCGTGGATGTGGCTTGTGGGGTTGGGGAGGCTTCACAGCTGGGCCAGTTTGTGTACTGGAGGATGTGTGTGTATTGCCTCTGATCAGAGGTTACGCCATCCTCCTCCCCCTTCAGCTGGGGAGCTAAGGCTGTGTAAACGTGGCTTCTGTGAGCTGTGCTTTGCCCCCCACCCCAAACTCAGCCAGAAATGATTCTCAGTACAGCTGGCGGCTTCAGCTTTTGTGGATGCATTCCTTTCCCTCAGGCTGAGATTGAACAATAGGCTTTTCCATTTATCTAATCTCAGCAGTTTAGCTCAGTCCAAAGTCCCAGTCAGGTATCTTCAGGGAAGCTTCTCTGATCAAAACTTTATATCAATGTTTGAGGCATGAACTATTTTCAGTCTCTGACAGCCACCCCGTGACTCAAACATTGTAATTAATGTCTCTTTCTTGGTGATCTTCAGTTTGTGGGTTGTCCACGGGGGTGATACCTACATAGCGGATAGGAGAAAAGATAGGAGAAAAGATAGAAGAAGCAGAAACAATAATACAGGTAATTATACAGCGTATAATAGCTGTTTCAATCATTAGGAATACAAATCTAATTGCAATCATTAATTTAATTTTTCATTAGGTATTGTTCTTAGCCTGTTAGTCCCAAAGAGTGAAGTATGGACATCACCTGGGAGTTGGGGTCTGCTCTTTGAAACCAGCCTTTGGGTTGGAGCGATTGGAAAAGTTCTGATGTTTGATCAGCAATTTCTTTTATCTTGGCTCGAGCTTCTTCAATTGACACTGTGGCATTGTGAACAGTAATACAACATTCAGTTTTAGTAAGCTTTAACATTTCACATACACTTTGCTTTTTAGTAACAACATGTTTAATGCTAAACAATTTTGTAAAGCTATTTTTTGACACTGGTTGGACTTGCAAGTTAAGCTCTCTAAATGCATACCTGGTTTAATCACTGAGGGTATGCACCTGCCATGTGAGATTTTCTAGAGATAGGTTGTAGTTTTAGACTCTATTTGGGTAAATGGACAGGAGTACTATCCCACATTTTAAACTAGCATGTTGAGTTAAACTCAACTGTGAATAAAATTTTCTATCAGAACATCCCCAAGCTAATTTAAGCAGTGCAGGATAGTTGCTTGTCTTGCAAGTCCAAGTGTCATAATAATTTATTAAATACATTTGGGGAGATGGTGCGATTTTTGATAGCAATGTACTTTTCTCAACTTCTTCAGGTATGCCAGTTTCTCTGGGGTTCAGTGAAATGTTGACTTTTGAATGAGACATATTACACATATTTTGACTGTTACACTTTTGCTTATTATTATGATATGTAAAATATGTATTATTAAATATATTTATATATTAAAGTTACAATTATTTTTAGAAATGAAATGACAAGACATAGTGGCGTATAAATTATGCAAAGGGTTTCTTCTTCATTTTCTCGAGTTTAGATTTTTACCTGTAAAAGATCAGAAAAAAAAGAAACTCGATTCGCTCTCGAACCAGGTTAAAAGGATGGGATAATCCATCTACTACTGATTTTATGCTCTTTGTTGTGAGCATCTGTTGCTATCCAAGTGTATTTATTCAATGGAGTTTTTAAAACCAGTGGCACCTGGCCAATGGTGGGGAGTTTCACCAGCACGGGCTGTCCTGGGTGCTGTGTGGGAGTTTTAGGACTAGCTGGACTCAGAGAATCAGGAACTATTGTGGGGGCAGTGGGACAAAAGGCAGTAAGTCGGGGGCATCCGTTTACCCCCCATCGGTCATTTATTTTGGTCACTGCATCCCAAATGTGATCTGCCCATCCGGGTTCATGTGGTTTGAGGAACCGTTTCAGTCCTTTCTACTATGCCATTGGCCTGAGGGTAATAGGGGGTGTGGAATACCCACTGCATACCTTCAGCTTTGGCCCAATCCTGTACTGCTTTTGCAGTGAAGTGACTGCCATTATCACATTGTATTGATTTAGGCTTTGGCAAACAGCTGAACCATAGCTGCAAGTTCTTAATAGTATTTTCCCCGGTTGCTTTTGATACCGCTGCAGCTTGTGTCAATCCAGAAATTATTTCTACTCCAAGCAATACATGTGTTTTCCCATTTGATCTCCTGAAAGGACCAATGTAATCTACTTGCCAGACATCCCACAATCCTTTTCCCTCCCTCAAGTGCAGTGGAGGGTCTTGTAAGGGGTGCCGGTCAAACCAGGTACGGCATTCCCCACATGCAGTTATTACAGTAGAACACTGTTCTTTGGTTACCGGCCATCCTCGACTATTAGCTTCCCTCAGCAAATCCTGAATCCCTGAGTGTCCCCGTTTGACATGTAGCCACTCTAATAGATGCTCCCAACTTTCATTTTCCATTTCTACTGCCAAGGGGGCTAAACGGGTGAGGGAGTCTACCTGGTTGTTAAACTGGTGTGATAAAGTGTCATTATCTTGGTGGGCTGCAACCCACCCCACAAAGATCTGGTGATTTTTCGCAATTTCAAGAATATCTTTCCATTTCCCTTTTTCCCAAATTGGAACCCGGTTGACTTCCCAGTTATTTTGTTCCCAGAAAGGGAGCCACTCAGTACATCCTTTGAATACTGCATATGAGTCAGTGTAGATGTATAGGGAATGTTGATTGCACACCTTCTGGGTAATGACACTCCAAACTGCCACCAGTTCCCCCACTTGTGCACTACCTTCTCCCTCTGAAACAATTCTGTCCCCCTCACTATCTACTCGGAGGGCTACTGCTCTGTATTTCCACATCTTTCCTTCTCTTTTTGCTGATGCATCTGTGAACCAAACATTAGTTAGGTCAGAAGAATAGGGAGGGGCTGGGTTAATGACAGAGGGAGGAGGTTTAGTATCAAGAGATTCAGGAAGAGGGTCTTGAATTTCTAGGAGTTTAGGGGTTCCCTCTTCAATTTCCCTGCTCAGAGAGTAGTGCTCAATTTGGGCATACCATTTTCTGACAGTTTCTCGCTGTGCGACTCCTACAGGTGGGGGGGTGCCACTAAGCACAATCTTCAGTACTCTGAATGGTCCCCTGAGTAGGATAGGCTGCTGGTGGAGGATTTTTTCTGCTTCTTGTAATGCAACAGTGACTACAAACAGCCCCTTTTCCCAATCAGAGTACCTTCTTTCAGCATCTTTGAAACTCCTAGAGTAGAATCCAATGGGGCGAGGGGGAGCCTCAGGTCCTTTCTGCCACATGTGGACTGACAAACCATGGAAGGCAAAGCCCCATTCTATAAGGAGAGGATCTGTAGGATGCAAAGGACCCAAAACCTGATGCATGCCAGCTTCAAAGGTTAATAATTTTAAGGCCTCACTGTGTAGTGGAGCCCACTCCCATTTTGCCTTTTTACGTGTCAGGTCATATAAAGGCCGTGCAATGATTGAGAAATCAGGGATATGTTTTCTCCAAAAGACTAGAATTCCCAGCATGTGCTGCAGTTCCTTTTTGTTCTCTGGTATCTTTACTTGCTCTAGTGAGGTTAATGTTTCAGCAGGGATACAAACAGCACCTCCCTTCCACCAGATACCCAGGAATTTAACTTCAGGGGAGGGATGCTGGATTTTGTCTTCTGGTATTTGTAAACCTACACTCTCAAGGTGTTTAATGATGCGGTTCTGAGTGTTTCCTACTTTCTCAGTGTCTGGACCTCCAATTAGTACATCATCGATGTATTGATAGATCTTTACTTCTTTATCTATTGGAATTAAAGACAGTTCCTGGGCCAGGGCATAGTGTGCCAGTGTGGGAGAGTGGCAGTAACCTTATGGTAATCGGGTAAATGTGTATTGTACTCCTTCCCAGATAAAAGCAAAGCGTTCTTGGTCATCTTCCTGTAGTGGGACCATAAAGAACATGTCTTTAACATCAATAGTGGCTAAAATTGGATGAGCGTGTTCTTGTATCGTGGCAATTAATTCAGCGATGTTAGGAACTGCTGCTGTCAAAGGTGCTGTATTGGCATTTAATTTCCTGTAATCTACTGTCAATCGCCATTTTCCATTAGATTTCCTTACTGGCCATACAGGAGAATTGTATGGGGAATGAGTGGGAACAATTATCCCATCTTCCTTTAGATCTGATATCACAGGGGAAATTCCTTCTCTGGCCCCTAGTGGCAAAGGGTAAGGTTTTACGTTACTTACCTTTGAAGGAGGCAGAGGGGGGGCAGCTTGTAACAGACGAAGTGATGAGAAATCTGAACCAAAAGACCACTGCCTGCCTCTGTCATCAATCCAGGATTTACCTTTCAAGATGTCTAAGCCTAGCAAATTAACAGGGAATGGGCCAATAACCATCAGTGTTTCAGTGATACTGACCTCTCCTGGTAGCCAACATTTTACTTTGGCAGCAGGTTGTGTTTGCAAATTACCAAATGCATCTGCTACTATGAGTCCTTTTTTGTCTGGCACAATGCCACACCATACAGTATCATCAGTTTGCAAAGCTGATATTTGTGCTCCTGTGTCAAGCAAGAAAGTAACAGGGGTCCTATGGGGACCTATAGGAAAGGTTATCATCATGTCCCCAGATAAGTTTTCTGTGAGCCTTCTAAGGTGTCTCCACTGCCCATCCCCCGGCTCACTTACTGGGGACGGCCTGAGAAGTTTCCCGACTCCTGCCTGCCTAAGTTAATCAGTGCTCCAATGGGCGGAGCAGTAGGCCCAGACTCGGGAGAACTTGTAGATGGGGGAGGGTTAGGCTTGGATGAGGAATCTATCCAGCTTTCAATCAGTAACTTTAAAGCTGGGGTAGGCTAGCCATCCCAGAGGCTTCGGGGAATGCCCTTCTCTAAGCCCTGAATCCAGAGAGCATTTCTCTCTTGCTTCTCAAGTGCTTGTTCCTTTTGGCTTTGTGGTCGCCTGGGGGAGGGGAGTTTCTGGGTGCCTTTCCCTGGTGAGCAGCTGTAGTTCTCCACTCAGCCCGACGGATGGCAGTCTTAGACTCAGATCTAGAGGGTACTGAATTAGGGGATCCAAAACGCCTGCCATAATTAATCAGCTCTTGGGCAACCTCCCCCCAAGTCCACATTTTTCCCCTTGGTCTGCCTGAGAGCATGTGATCAAAGACAGGGGCCTCACTACTACCAGTTAGAGCAGAGCGGATTTGATCTTGCAAGTGAATTGCCAGAGTCTTTAAAGAGTCTGGGAGACCTCGTATGAGTGGAGTCAAGCGATCTGGGTCCACTGGCATGGACATTGGGGAGCCTTTATCAGGTTCTAATACACGCTGATGCATTAATTGCAGACAGGCGGCTTTCTGGACACTTTCAGTCAATTGATCCATAGAAGTAACTATGGCAATTGGGTCGCCCCTTTCCAGGGGACTCAGGCCCCCAGCCCAGTAGGCAGCTCTTTGGGTGAGGGACCAGGGAGCTCTTTTATTACCTGTAGTTAAGAAGACCCCAGGTCCCCAGTAGCCCTCTGACTCTGCCTCAGTTAGCATGATGCGGTCTCCTCCCGTAAGGGAGACTCTCCACACATATTCTGTCTCAGACTCCTTCTGAGTCCAACTGTATTCTTTTTGTAATTTAGCCAATTCAGTAGGAGTATAGGGTATTTCTTTGGTAATTATACAAGGGAAGGCATCATCCATTCCCTCATATTGATACTCAGTTTTAACCAATGGCCGTAATTTTTTAATATCAAATTGGTCTAAATGTTTTTCAGCCTCTTTTAAATCTCGATGAGGATACAAAGGGTCCTTATGAGCTTCTCTAGATTTCATATTTTCTAGATGCTCAGTGAGAGCTGCTCTGAGCCATTCAGAGTGACACCTTTCCTCTCTTAATTGATTTTGCAGCACTTTTACTAAATCTTGCAGGGAATGTAGGGTCTCTGCATTTTTGGTGTTCCATTGGGATTTTTCTCTTATAGCAGTAGTCAAGGAAGCTCTCAGTACAGCACAAACAACAGATTTACCCTTGCCCGGTCGAGACCTTTTTTCAGCTCACAAACTGGTAATGCGGTCCATTATTGCATGCTCATTATCCCAATTTCCCTCTGCCCACTCTAGACCTGGAGGAGCAGGGCGACTATCAAATTTTTCAAGAAAAGATAGTAAAACATTGTCCTTACACTGACTACCCGGGACAACCATTTTCTCTAAGGCTATCTCACAGACTGATTTTAGGACAATTCTGACTTCACACAAGACACAACACAAAGTAGGGGCGTGGGTCCTCTCCAAGCAGGAGTTTTTTAGGCTCCGCACAACACCACGAACAGGAGTTTTTTAGGCTCCGCACAAAGTAGGGGCGTGGGTCCCCTCCAAATAGGAGTTTTTTAGCCTCCGCACAACACCACGAACAGGAGTTTTTTAGGCTCCGCACAAAGTAGGGGCGTGGGTCCCCTCCAAATAGGAGTTTTTTAGCCTCCGCACAACACCACATAACAGGAGTTTTTTAGGCACCGCACAAAGTACCAAGGAGAGGCTTTTACTACAACAACAGACGGGAGGGCCTCCCCACAAGACACAAGCAGCAGAATTGGTTTCAGGACTGAAACCTGCCAAATCTGGATTTGCACAACAAAACACACTAAAGGGAATTAAAACCTTCAAATTAGTTTACCACAGCTTTTACAACATCTTCAGGAAAAGTTGCATCAGAATTCTCAAGAGTTCAGTCTATTACAGGTGATACATCAAGCTCTACAACCTCTTAGAGAAAAATTACAGTAAAATTTCAAAGCATGCAGAATTTTGGGAGAGGAGACAATACTATTATGAAAGGCACTTCAGGTCAGAGAATGCAATCCTGCCGACTACGCCAAAAATGTTATGATCTAATTGTTAAAGTTCTTTAGAGATACCTCTGCCCGAATTAAGGTACAAGCGAGACCATATGCCAATCAATAGTATGGGTTTTATTTGATAGTAAATATGAGAGAGAGAGAGAGAGAGAGAGAAAGAGAAGAAGGGAGAAAAGGGAGAGTAGAGAGGAAAATGGGGGGGACAGAGAGGGACAGGGACAAAGAAGTATCACCACTCCGTGGGTCCCGCTGGTGTCCTGATGTCCTCTTTGGGTAGTCTCGGTGGTTGAAGTCCCCCCAAAAGCACAGAGTGCCATGGGTTAATATACACTCAGGCCAGGTGGAAATGTCCAGGCTTGTCCCCCTGGGGGAGGGGGCAGCTTCCAGCAGCAGACTGCTTGCATCACGTGCAGTCCTGTGGTGCAAGGCGTCTGGGGAGCACTTTGGGGGGTCTGTGATAGATTGTGACTCCCCCTCAGCTGCCTCTCATGTGAGAGTCCCGTGGATGTGGCTTGTGGGGTTGGGGAGGCTTCACAGCTGGGCCAGTTTGTGTACTGGAGGATGTGTGTGTATTGCCTCTGATCAGAGGTTACGCCATCCTCCTCCCCCTTTCAGCTGGGGGCTAAGGCTGTGTAAACGTGGCTTCTGTGAGCTGTGCTTTGCCCCCCACCCCAAACTCAGCCAGAAATGATTCTCAGTACAGCTGGCAGCTTCAGCTTTTGTGGATGCATTCCTTTCCCTCAGGCTGAGATTGAACAATAGGCTTTTCCATTTATCTAATCTCAGCAGTTTAGCTCAGTCCAAAGTCCCAGTCAGGTATCTTCAGGGAAGCTTCTCTGATCAAAACTTTATATCAATGTTTGAGGCATGAACTATTTTCAGTCTCTGACAGAGGTGTCATAGGATTTGAAGGGCTGGATGTGGACCCTGCTCCTGGCTATGTGGATGATAGGGCACAGCTGCATTTGAGGGCAATTTTTCCACTGTCTCGTGTGGCATGGCTCTTCTCTGACCACAGTGGCAAAGCAGGCACTTGCCCAGTCACACCAGGCTTCAGAGGCCAGCTCGGTGCGCACTCTGCTGTGACACCCACACAGGTCTACACACGCATACCAACCTCAGGTGGACATCTCTCACCTTCCTGCCAATGGAAACCATTGCCCTTTGCAAGCCTGGCTCGCTCTGAAGATGCTATCAGAAGGTGGGCAGAGGGTGTTGAGGCTCCAGGCCTCTGGTACAGGCACAGCTCCCCCATCTAATGAAATGCCTTCTCCTTCACCCACGAGCTCTCTGTGGTCTTTGCCTTGCAGTTATACCACAGTGAGGGCCAGGGCTGAAGGTTTAAATCAAAGGCTTCTGACAGTTTCTCATTCCATAGACCATGCAGTCTCTTGAGTTTGCATCCCTTAACTCGCAAATGAACTGGGAATTATTGCAGAACTTCACACTTTTCTGTCTCTGTTTGCAACAGTTAAAATGGGAGGGAGCAGGATGTAGAGCTCTTGGCTTGGAGAAGCTGAGTAGGGAACTCCCCATCTACCAGGGGAGGTTGTAAATAGAGCCCTGGGTGAGTGGGAGGCAGGAGGCTGGGTTCTTTCTTGATTCATTTTAACACACTTGCACCCGTTGCCAGTGTGGGTGAGGATGGAGAAGTGCAGAGGTGCCTCCGCTGACGGGGAGCCCAGACAGTGTGAGCTGCAGGGCACCTCTGAGGGGGCAGATGTTCCCAAGCCTCACCAGCTGCTACTGAGGGCAGATGCAATGCTTCAAAGTAGCCAGAGGAAGAAATGGTCCATGGAGAAGAAGGACAATAGGTCTCTTGTCTAACTGACCCACATCCTGCAAGCATCATTTTCACTGTTCTGATCCCCTGCTCTGAAGCCCTGACCACCTTCCAGGTGTTTGACACAACAATGCCCTAGAGCATGCATCTTCCATGGGGTGCCTGATAGTCACTGCATTCTGTTTGCCCCACACATGCTTTTCTGGGCTTGTGGCATTCTCACATTCACCCCTACAGACACTTTTTTTTCCTCCCCACATGTCCTCAATTCTTCCCCTGAAATAGTGGTATGGGGCAAATCACTAGAAAGGACATTCAGGCAATGAAGCCCTGTCACCTGCAGCCACAGCCAGTGATTCAGTAGATCTTTAGGGTCAATGGTTCACAGGATTACCATTCCACACACAATCCAAAACACCTCCCAAGCCCTTGCTTTGCCCCAACTCCCAGTTTTCTATGTGTGGTGTGCTGGTGGCATTATTTGAGTCTAAGAGAATTATGTACCACATGATTTAAAATTTTTATTACTTTTAAATTCTATTTGTTCATTATATGGCAGATACTGAAGAATTCCCCTGACCCTCAGACAGGTTTGCTTCTCCTCCCTCATCCCCAGTCCTGCCAGCTGTGGAGGTAGAATACCTGTGCCTTCAGTTCAATGGCTAGACCAGGCAAGGACAGCGGTGAGTAGGCTCAGCCCATGACTCTCTTGTCCTGCAGGATGGCAACCTAAGCCAGGAGGAAATGGAGAGAGGATGAATGCATAGCCTTCTCTTTGCTGCAGGTCTTTTGCTTTTTTTCACTCTCCCCTCCTCCTTTGCATTCCTATGGCAGTCCTCCTCAGCATTTCGAAGCACTGTGCAGAGAGCTCTCGGAGTGCAAAGTGCAGGGGGAGCAGTGGGAGGGCAGGTGAGGACTGAGAAGGGCGGGAGGAAAAGGTCAGAGACGCAAGCCCAAAGCGATGGCTCTCGGCTGAGCTGCTCGGCTGTTTCTCCATGGTGTGCTATTTCTATTCGACAACAATTCACACATCTGGGGACCACAACTCCTTCCACCGCCCATGCTCTTCCCTCCCCCACCACGGGGGCTGAGGCAGGGGAGGGGGAAGGAGGGAGAGATACTGCACCAGCCTGCCAGCATAATTTCCAAGGCCAAAAAGATAAAAACCCTGAGCAGTCCTTTTCATCAGCCACCTTCCCTCTGAAAGCTGAGCATCTCTGATGAAGGAATCTGCTGCCTGCAAAGAGGGTGGGGAGAGTAGCAAGAAAGGGGGGGATCTTTTCTCTTGTGGTGCACAGAAGGTCAGCACTGGAGAAATGTAGTGACACTCTTGTCCTTGAAACATAAAAGCAACAGTACATGTTTCCTATTAGAATTAAAGCTTCACCGAAGTAGACCATGGATGAGAAGGGACCCTGGTGCCTGCAGACATGAGCTGTCCTTGGCCTGTTTCCAGGGTAAGCATTCGAGTGAAGCCAAGTGCTTGATGCCCCCCATGCTTTCCCACTGGGCCTGAACTGTGCTCTCTGTGTGTGTTTGTGTGCACGAATGTGTGCACAGGTGCAAGCACAGGGCAGTGCTCCCACAGACCTTCCCCACAGCCTGCTCCAACTGTGGGGCACAGCACCTGCCTAAAATAGCCCTCCCAGCCCCATACAATTGCTCTTTGCAACTGCAGGGAGAGGGAGGGTGAAATTATGAACTGCTTCAGTGCTCTGTGCCCTTTCCTGCCTTTTATGTGGGAGCTACCAGAGCAACAGGGAACGGTGATACTTAAAATGACATTTCCCCCCTGCCCATGCATGTCAGTCAGGAAGAGAAGAGGAGGAAAGTGTAACCCTGTGTGTCTTTCTCTCAAGGAACTAAGTCCCATTTTCCCTGAGACATATACATCCCATTTCCCAAATAGGGGCACTGTTGCCCTGATTTTTACAGTGTGCTGTGTTGATACTTGGTAGCAAAAGTTCTCATAAATTTTATGTAAACATAGTCCATGTTTGTCCAACCGGCCAAGGATTGTTTTGTACCTTTGGTATTGTTTGTCATTCCTTTCCCGAAGGCGGAGAAGGTTGATGGACTGTGTTTCTCACCTATGGAATTGGAGAGGTGGTAACCTCATTGTCCAATCCATGATTGTATATGAAAAAGTATATAAATGTAAGAATAAAGAGAGGCTGGGCTCTTCTTCTCTCCTGCCCAACCTTGGTGGCTCTGTGACCTAAAGTGAGTGCCTGAATCTTTCATGTCCGACCGTGCGACGGGCACAGCCCATGGAGCAGATGAGGTGAGCTGCAGCTTGGGCTTTGTGTTATGGCAACAAACCTGACAGGTACCACATGGACAGGGCTCTGTGTTGCATGTCTCAAGGAGCATCTACAGGCTCCTCAGAGACCACAGTGAGGAAAACAGCAGTGTCCATGGTGCTTGTTTTTCCTCCAAGTGGTGGTCTTGCAATGTTCACCAGGATCTGGTTAGTAGTCTCCACTAACATGCAGCCTTGCCTACCCATAGCCAGAAAACAGGCTTTTTGATTGTGTGCAGCCTCATCAAGCCACAGAGCCGCTCTGCTACAGGCAGCTCATCTCAGAGGAGGGCTCCATAGCAGGAAAATCCTCAGAGGAGCAATCCCAGAGCTGAAACCCTGGCAGAGGTGTGCTCTCAGGAGGGCTGGGGAGCCCTTTGTTCTGAGCTGTTTCACAAGGTGTTGGCACATCCCTTGAGGGAGTGAAGTGCTCTCAAGTCCTTGGGTCGGGTGGTGCACCTGAACACCACCCTTCCCTTCCATCCCTTCCACCCAGGCACACTGACTGTGGCCTTTCTCACTAGACCTTCTGCCTCCCACGGTGAGGAGCAGCAACATTAGAGGGCAAATGGGAGGACAGCTGAGCCCTGGAAACCACAGAACAGAGGAAAAATAGCTCTTCTGACTGAGCCCAGGAGAGAAACAGGAATGCAATTCCTGAGCAGTAAGCTGTAAGGAGACAGGAAGCTGCCTCCAAACAAGTAATTTCTGTTCAGGCATTTTAATGACATGAAAGTTAATAATTGCCGCAGTCACAAATCAGTAACCCCCGGAAGGGCTTAAGGGGGAGTAGGGGGTTGGCCCTTGGATAAACATGACATCACCAACCATATTTTAAAACAAAATCAACAGTCTAATTAACTCCCTTTCTAGAAGCTGCTCAGGCAAAGAGATGAAGAAAACAGAGCAGCAAGGTGAGCTCTGAGCAGAATGGGGATGGTGGCTGTAATGATTTTTTCATCTAGAGAAGGAAGGGAAATGTGATTAAACAGGAAGCAAGCCTTGATAATCAAAATACCCGAGGGTTTATTCTCAAGAATCTCCTTACAGTATCGTGTCTTGCCTTCAAGCAATTTTGAATGTACAATAAATCCCTAAATTCTTCTCAATTTATTAGGTCTGGAAGCTGTCATTGCTTCATATTAGGCTTGTCAAGTATTTGTACCCTCTAACTTTAAATAGAGAAAGATGTAGCACATTGACAGGCTGAAAAACAGAGCAGGGCTTTATCTCTCTAAGACTGCCCAGGTAATAAGGTAATGATTTCCCTCAAGGACAAGAGCAGCCACTGACGCTGAATAGCAAATCAGACAATGTTCAGCTCATTACCTTGCTTGGGCATAGATTTGGTGTAAGGCTGTTCTCTGAGTCCAGTTCTGCCTTCCTGTAGAACATATCACTTGTACAGGCAATCCCTCTTCAATCCAGGTCTGTGAGCAAGTTCTGTAGGCAGTCTAGCCATGCATCTTCAGCATTCGGTGCCAGCAGAACCCTCAGGCACTTGCAGAGGCATGTTTTAACATTGTAAGCCAATAATGGCCCTACAGACCTGGGCAGTGGACACCTGGGTGTGATGCAAGAGCCAGAACCTGGTCTATGAATCTGTTTTTGAAGAAGATGAAGTGTCCTTTACAGCCCTTTCTCTGCTGTGGAAATTGAGACTCAGAGAGGATATGAGAGCTGTACGCACATGCTGATAGTCCCATGGGTACGTACCTTCCTTCCAGTTCTCACTGCTGAGTCTTCCATCACAGTGTGCCAGAATAAGACCATCAGCACACACAAGCACCATGATTAAGCTGGCAGAGATCACTTGCCACACTGCTGTCTCTCAAATGCTTGTTGGGCCTCAGACACCATGTCCACAGGCTCAGACAAGGGTGTAGGCACTGGCCTTCCTTCATGTTGCTGAGCCAGACCCAGGGTGACAGCCCAGGTCTTCCTCGAGTGTCTCTAGGGAGGGACTCTGGGTCTGAGCAGCCCTTGTTGCACCACAAACACACATTAGGAAGACAGGCATCCACTCCTAGGAGCTCTCTTACAGCTTGACTCTGCTTCTGGGCTCCAGCCCCTCCAGCCAAAGTCCTGACACTGTCTAGTTCAACCCAAACATAATGAGGAGCCAGGGCTCAGGTCCCAAGCAGGGGCATCTCATGACTGTCCCGTGCTCCTCCTCATGAGATCATAGCAGGGTGTTCACAGCCAGGCAGGCTAAGAGTGAAACTGCTTGAAAGAAGCATGCTTTCCCTCCCACCCTTTTGTCCCCACTTCTCTGGGGCTGTGACCATCACTGTAAAGGAGTGAAAGTGAACACCTCCTCCATCACCTCCCACCTCTGGCCCCTGACTTGCCTCGAGCGAAAGTGCCTGTGAAAGCCTCAGCCTTCTACCACTTCTGTCCATGTTCTTCTATAGCCAACAGGGCTAGGGAATCCCTACTTTTGAACATTTTGTGTATTCATGTGTATATTTGATGTTCACTGCCTTTATCAGGCATGTCTATCAGGACACTTTGTAGGGCAGAAATGTGTCCTGATTTTTTCCTTTTTGAAGGAAAGAAATGTAAGAATATCATCTGCTCTGTTGGTAGGCTTAGTACTTGCTGCCCAGCATTGTTACTCCATTGTGGTACCCGATTCCAGATCTTAAACTCCATTTCTTAAATACCTCTCCACTTAAACACAGTGATGGAAATTAACCTGAGGGCAGTGTGTGGTAGTTTGAAAGCAAATCAGTGAGAGGCTCAAAGTCAGAACTACAATTTAATAGGAAAAATGTAGTAATACAAAAAAAAAAAAAAAAAAGAAACCACTGACAGAGTCAGAATACAACCTGACACCCTGTCGGTCAGGGTGTTGGTAGTAGTCCACTTAGAAGGTGGTTGCAGTCCTCTGGGAGTGATAGATGCGGTTCTGTTGAAGCAATGATCCTGAGAAAGGTGTAGTTCTCCTCTGAAGGTCCAGTGGTGGTGTAGAAGGGTCTGGTCTTCCTCTGGGAATCCCGTGGGAAAAGCTGCCTATAGTGCTTCAAATCTCAGTTTATATGCAGATCGGGATACATTGGTTCCTCCCCCTGGGCGGGGCATCTCACAATGGGATGATGAGCCACTATCTGCAATGTTTGGGGTGAGTGAAGTGCCCATCCGGCCCCAACGACTGGCCCATTAGCAAACCATTCTGCAGCCATCAGGAACACTGCCACGCCCAGCCCCCAGCATCCCACGAAGATGGTGATAGAATACATACCATTGTAACCTAAGACATTATCCACCCCTTATTCTATCACCATCTATATGATACCCAAACCAGTACCCCCTTTATACATATATATACATATACAATGAAACTTTACACACAGTTCTCACTTAAAATTAAGTTTCCTTGTGGTACACAATGGGTTTCCCCATCTTTCTGCATTACCCACCAAGTGTAACCAGGTCCTTGAGCAAAAACAACCCCGCAGATGGGTTTGCCTTTGTCTGAGGTGGGACTAATCCAAACAGTCTTTCTTAAAATACCTCTCATGTGTACCACAGGGACTCTGTCTCCATCCACTGTGTGCAAGGGTTCAGACTGGGCAGGACCAGCTTGATTGATGGAGCCTCGTGTGTTGACCATCCAGGTGGCCTTTGCTAATTTCACTTCCCAATTTTTGAAGGTCTCCCTGCCAAGTGCCTTCAGGGTGGTCTTAAGTAGTTCGTTGCACCGTTCAACTTTCCCGGCAGCTGTTGCATGATAAGGAATATGATATATCCACTCGATGCCATGTTCTCTGGCCCAGCTGTTTATAAGGCCATTCTTGAAATGGGTCCCATTGTCCGACTCAATTCTTTTAGGGGTGCCATGTCTCCACCAGACTTGCTTTTCCAGGCCTAAGATGGTGTTTTGGGCGGTAGCATGAGGCACAGCATAGGTCTCCAACCATCCAGTGGTTGCTTCCACCATGGTCAGCACGTAGCGCTTGCCTTGGCGGGTTTGGGGAAGGGTGATGTAGTCAATTTGCCAGGCTTCCCCATACCTATACTTTGACCATCGTCCACCGTACCACAGAGGCTTCACCCGCTTGGCCTGCTTGATCATAGCGCAGGTCTCACAGCCATGGATGACCTGTGAGATGCTGTCCATGGTCAAGTCCACCCCTCGGTCACGAGCCCATTGGTACGTTGCATCTCGTCCCTGATGACCAGAGGCATCATGGGCCCAACGAGCTAGAAATAATTCTCCCTTGTGCTGCCAGTCCAGATCCACCTGTGATACCCTCAGTTTGGCAGCTCGGTCCACCTGCTCGTTGTTACGATGCTCTTCATTGGCCCGACTCTTGGGTACATGTGCATCCACATGTCGCACCTTCACAGTCAGCCTCTCTACACGGGTAGCGATGTCCTGCCAAATCTCAGCGGCCCAGATGGGATTCCCTCTGCGCTGCCAGTTGGCCTTTCTCCAGCGATTCAACCAACCCCACAAAGCATTAGCTACCATCCAGGAGTCAGTGTAGAGATAGAGCCGAGGCTGCTTCTCTTGCTCGGCAATATCCAAAGCCAGCTGGACGGCTTTAAGCTCTGCGACCTGACTCGATCCACCTTCTCCCTCAGTAGCTTGTGCAACTCGTCGTGTGGGGCTCCATACAGCAGCTTTCCACTTCCAGTTAGCACCCACAATTCGGCAGAAGCCATCAGTGAAGAGGGCATATCGTCTTTCACTCTCCGGTAGCTCGTTATATGGTGGGGCTTCCTCAGCACGTGTCACTTGCCCCTCTGTTCTGGATTAGGTCAGAGGGGTCAAAATCTAGGAAGTGATCTGTGCTGCAGGAAGGAATACAACTTCCTTCCTGCGAGAGAGTGCTAATAATCAGGTAGTTTTAAGGATTGATAGGTAGGTAAACCAATTAAAAAGTTGATCCGCCTTCGAGGAAAAAACCATATATAAGCAGAGACTCTCTGAAGCTCTTCCTCTTTGGACCTGCTGCTGCTGTGTAGAGAGGAGCAGCTCCTGCTTCTCTCGCTGGTAAGGCCTCAGCTTTCCCCCCCCTCCCCCCTTCTTCCAAAGGCGGGGGGGGGGAAGGGAAGTTGAGAGCGGCCGTGCTGCTGCAGCCGGGCAGGCATGGGGGAGGAAACGATTGGAATTTTCAGCAGATCCAGCTCAGCCGGTGTGCCAGCTACACGAGAGGGAGAGCCGGGCCAGGCAAGGACCGGGCCGGACTCCATCCAGCTCGGGCCAGGCCCTGCCCTGACACCCCGGGCCCAGATGGCCCTACCAGGCCGAGCCAGCTTGGCAGAGCCAAGCAGAGAGACTCTGAGAGCGTCTGGCATCCAGCTCGGGCCTGTTCAAACAGCCCGGCAAAGAGCACGTGATCCTCACACTGCCGGAGAGAGAGAGAGAGACAGAGATTAACTCTCTCCATGCCTGGACTAAACTCACAGACACCCATCCTTCCTCGCAGAGAGAGGAACGAGTGAGGACATCTACATAAATGCAGCACAGAGACTTTACAATCAGTGAGGAAAGCAGAACTGATACTTACAAAAAGGTGCATGGGAAGTTGCTTCAAGAGTGAAGCTGAAAACTCTTTTAGAGAACCATGGTTGGGGACTGAGCTAATAAATTCTCTGTAATATATGAAGATATAGTCCAAAGGGGGATGTAAGGTTCTTATTGCAGCCAATGAACTGAAATACCTAAGTACAGACAAGTAAGTGTTGAAAAAAGTACAGCCTGATGAGAAACTAGAACCAAGAGAGAGGAGAGGCTGTGACCCAGAGCCCTGGTCCCGGGGAGAATGCTAGAGAACCTGAGTTGTCAGGAGGACCTGTGTTGCTAAGCACAGAAGAAGGGATTTTCTTTGTTGCTGCAATTGAACTAAGCATCCTTAAAACAAGTACCCTGTAGACTGTTCATAACCCACCATAGTGGCTGTGGGAAGGCTACTGGTGTGGGAGAGATCCACCATTAAGCTGGACTTTGCTCCGGGCGGCGGCTGATGGTGAAGCAGAAGACCCATAAAAACTGTATTTTTCTTACAGAAGATCCATAGTGTAAGCAAAAGAAACTTCTCTCCCTAAATGAACTGAAACAAGAGCTGTTTCTGAGGTAGTAAACTGACTGGAAGTCCAAGTGTTTTCTTTTGTATGTTGTCAGGGAGAATGAAATAGAGAGGTGGGGAAGGAGGAGTAGTCTGAAGAGTTTGTTCTAGTTTTTCTTGGGTTTTATTTTTGTTTTTTTTTTCTCTTTTCCCTTTGTCTTAGGTATATTAATAAAACTTCTTTGTACTTTATAAAGTTTGAGCCTGCTTTGCCTACTCCTAATCCTCATCTCACAACAAGCAATCAAATAAATTTAAGTAAGTGTGCTAGCATTTAACCACAAACCTGAATAGGCGAACTGAAACCACTACACCCTCCTCTTCTTCAGAAGATAATCCAAAAGTCTCACCTTCAGGCCAGTTTGTTATAATTTCCAGAATCCCAGGGCGATTAGGGTTTCCTATCCGGGCTCGCTGTGTGATCAGTGCAATCCACTAGCTCCATGTGGTGTCGGTGGCATGATGTGTGGAAGGAACCCTTCCCTTGAACATCCAACCCAGCACTGGTAGTCGGGGTGCCAGAAGCAGCTGTGCTTCGGTGCCTATTACTTCCGAGGCAGCTCGAACTCCTTCATAAGCCGCAAGAATCTCTTTCTCGGTTGGGGTATAGCTGGCCTCAGATCCTTTGTATCCCCGACTCCAGAACCCAAGTGGTCGTCCTCGAGCCTCTTCAGGTCCCTTCTGCCACAGGCTCCAGGATGGACCATTCTCCCTGGCCACAGTGTAGAGCACATTTTTCACATCCTGTCCTGTTCTGACTGGCCCAAGGGCTACTGCATGGGCAATCTCCTGCTTAATTTGTTCGAATGCTTGTTGTTGCTCAGGACCCCACTGGAAATCATTTCTTTATCGTGTCACAAGGTAAAGAGGGCTTACAATTGTGCTGTATTCCGGGATATGCATTCTCCAAAACCCGACAGCTCCTAGAAAAGCCTGGGTTTCTTTCTTGTTCGTTGGTGGGGACATAGCAGTGATCTTGTTGACTACTTCTGTCGGGATCTGGCGACGTCCATCTTGCCACTTGACTCTTAAGAACTGGATTTCTTGAGCGGGTCCCTTAACCTTACTTTGCTTGATGGCAAAACCAGCTCTTAGGAGAATCTGGATGATCTTCTTTCCTTTCTCAAAGACTTCCTCTGCTGTGTTCCTCCATACGATAATGTCGTCGATGTACTGCAAATGTTCTGGAGCCTCACCCTTTTCCAGTGCAGCCTGGATCAGGCCATGGCAGATGGTGGGGCTGTGCTTCCACCCCTGGGGGAGTCTGTTCCAGGTGTATTGCACTCCCCTCCAGGTGAAAGCAAACTGAGGCCTGCACTCTGCTGCCAGAGGAATGGAGGAAAAGGCATTGGCAATATCGATGGTCACGTACCACTTTGCTGCCTTGGATTCCAGTTCATACTGAAGTTCCAACATGTCTGGCACAGCAGCACTCAGTGGTGGTGTGACCTCATTCAAGCCACGATAATCCACTGTCAGTCTCCATTCTCCACTGGACTTACGCACTGGCCATATAGGGCTGTTAAAGGGTGAATGAGCTTTGCTGACCACCCCTTGGCTCTCCAGTTTACGAATCATCTCGTGGATGGGAACCATAGAGTCTCTGTCTGTGCGGTACTGTCGTCGGTGCACTGTTGCTGTGGCGATTGGTACCTGCTGTTCTTCAACTTCTAGCAGTCCCACAGCAGAGGGGTCATCTGAGAGACCAGGCAAGGTATTTAGCTGTTGGATGTCTTCTGTTTCTACTGCGGCTATCCCGAAAGCCCAACGATGTCCTTTTGGGTCTTTGAAATACCCATTTCTAAGATAGTCTATGCCCAGGATGCATGGGGCCTCTGGGCCGGTCACGATGGGGTGTTTCTGCCACTCATTCCCAGTTAAACTTACTTCAGCTTCCAATACAGACAGCTGCTGGGATCCTCCTGTCACCCCAGAAATAGAAATAGATTCTGTTCCCACATACCTTGATGGCATCAGGGTACATTGAGCGCCGGTGTCAACCAAAGCCGTGTATCTTTGTGGGTCAGATGTGCCAGGCCATCGGATCCACACAGTCCAATAGATCTGGTTGTCCCTTTCCTCTACCTGGCTAGAGGCAGGGCCCCTCTAGTCCTGATCATGGTACACGTTGCTCTCTTCCTGTAAATATATTCTTGAGGTCTCTTCAAGAGGATCGGTCATATCATCATTCCTATACTGTTCTGAGTTCTGTCCACAAGAGACCGGAGCGGCGTTGACTCTAGGTGGGCTCCTTGTGGTAGCTGTTCCTCTTTTCAGTTCACGTACTCAGGCTGCTAAGGAAGAGGTGGGTTTTCTGTCCCACTTTCTCATGTCTTCTCCATGCTCCTGAAGGAAAAACCAGAGGTTACCTCATGGAGTGTATCTTCTTTCTCTGGCTGGGGAATGTTGGCTCTTAATAGCAGAGACCCTTGTTGGTTCTGGCGAGATGTGGTGAATTTCTTGCTTCAGCTCCTTTCTGAGTTTCTCTTCCAAGTTCCGGATGTGCTCAGCCAGCTGTGTTTCCACAGATGAGACATGGGTGCGAAATGAGGCAGTGACAGTGTCCTCATAAATTCTTAGTTTGTTGACCAGTACTCCCACCTTGTCTGCTCCTTCCCTCCATTGCAGTGTTGCTAGGTAACGGGAGTATATCTCTGGTCCAAGCCGTGCGAATCTCAACCACATCTGTGACGTGCATTGGACATCATCTGGGTTCTTAGGGAATCTCATCTTCTGAGAAAATGATCTCCAGCACGGCCAATTCTCTCAGGCATCGGATACCTTGTTCCATTGTGCTCCATTTTCCTTGGTGCACCTGGAGGTCTTCTTTACAAAGGTATCTGTCTTTTACGCTTGCCAGCAGTCGCCGCCAGAGGCTGAGAGTTTCTTGGGTTCTCCTGATCCCCTGGTCAATGACCACATCCTGGGTCAGGGATCCAAGTGGCCTGGCCTCACTTCCATCTAGCATGGTGTCAATGGCTGCAGGGTCCCAGATGCGAAGAAGCCAGGCCAGGATGGATTCATTTGTCTGGCAGGTGAACTCCCTCCGTAGGTCACGCAGCTCACCCAGGGATAAAGAGCGAGTGATGATCTCTGGCTCCGTCTCTTCTGCTTGGTGCGAAGGTCCAGCCTCCTCCTCATCGGTCGCTGTGCGGGCTGATTTGCTCCTGGTTTTCTTTTTCTGAAGGGGGGCAACTGCTACTGGCTTAGGCTGTTCTGGCTTGGTGATGGCTTATGTGGAGACTCTGTTGTTTCTCTCAGTCTCTTTTTCCTCTATGACAGTTTGTTTAGATACGGTGCCTGTTGTTCTGCTGCTTTTCTTGTCCTCATCCTGAGGATACTGTGCTGCATCGAGCATTCTTCTGACTCTAAGCATGGTGTACACAGTGCAGGCTGTACAAAGAAGACAAAGCAGAACTAACAGCAAGATTATACCATCTTTGACATCCAAAGGGAACTCAATATTTTCAAAAACTGTTGTGTCAGGTCTGAAAGGCTGAAAGAAACCATTCTCTACTCTTTCCCCTAGGGGCTGGGTGCGATTGTTGAGGAGGCCCCAGATGTAACACCCCATACCAGGACAAGCAAACAAAATTGAGTATATATTCCGAATGCTGTTCATTGCCTCGGAGGTTATCATGCAATAGACATAGTAAACTAGTAAAGCAATTTTTATACGATACCCCGGCCTACACAGGAGCATTACCACAGGCAGGTAATTCCCTGTCTGCGGAAATATATATAGAGCAAGGTACAGGACACATGTAAGTATGTTGAGTATCATGGTGAATAGGTGGCTTCTAGAACACAAAATTGTAATTCTGACTTTCCTCAGGGCCTGGCCGCACGTTGGGCGCCAAAAAATTTGGTAGTTTAAAAAACAAATCAGTGAGAGGCTCAAAGTCAGAACTACAATTTAATAGGAAAAAATGTAGTAATACAAAAAAAAAAAAGAAACCACTGACAGAGTCAGAATACAACCTGACACCCTGTCGGTCAGGGTGTTGGTAGTAGTCCACTTAGAAGGTGGTTGCAGTCCTCTGGGAGTGATAGATGTGATTCTGTTGAAGCAGTGATCCTGTGAAAGGTATAGCTCTCCTCTGAAGGTCCAGTGGTGGTGTAGAAGGGTCTGGTCTTCCTCTGGGAATCCCGTGGAAAAAGCTGCCTATAGTGCTTCAAATCTCAGTTTATATGCAGATCGGGATATATTGGTTCCTCCCCCTGGGCGGGGCATCTCACAATGGGATGATGAGCCACTATCTGCAATGTTTGGGGTGAGTGAAGTGCCCATCCGGCCCCAACGACTGGCCCATTAGCAAACCATTCTGCAGCCATCAGGAACACTGCCACGCCCGGCCCCCAGCATCCCACGAAGATGGTGATAGAATACATACCATTGTAACCTAAGACACAGTGTTTAGCCTGTAGCAGCAATATCTCTAGAAATTATAGAGCAGGAGGGAAAAAACCTCTCTCACATTAGCCTAAGTTTGCTGTTTTGATACAAAGTAAAGCCTCTTTTAGGCTTGTAATATGAACAAATTCAATAACGACCTCCCTTACACACTGAGCTGTGTTTTCCCACAAGGCCATTTTTACATACATTTTTCAGAGTATAACCACAGTTTAAGGGGAAAATAACTGCAAATGTAGAACAACAGCATAGTTTTGAGAAGTGCACGCATATGATTGGCAGAAAACTCAGTGCAAAGGTTATAGTTAAAACAACATTATTTGGAAAGCACCAGAAATAACTTACAGAGCATCTAGAGATCTTCACAGTGTATCCTGTCAGGAAGCGAACTTTAGTGGCCATCAGGGCATCTCTGTCCTCATCCCTTCACCTCCTGCTGGTTCTGTGCTGTTCATTGCTCCACTCCAGAGGGCCACGAGGACAGGACACTGAGATGGATCTACTGAGCCCTCCACTGAGCTCACCCCTGGTGAGCTGGACAGTTTGCAAGGCATCCCAGTTAGCCTGGCACTCTGGTCCCACTGAGAGCCAGCAAAGGGAAGGGATGTCCCCAGCCTAACAAATGTGATGAGCTGATGAACCATGGGGTAGTTTGACACCAAACAATACTTTTGCCCTTCACGCTTCTTCTCTGTCTCTGTTCCCCTGTTCACCTTTGCCATTTTGCACAGACTCTCAGTGGACACGCAACTGAAAATGAGCATTTTCAGCAGCATTGCTCTTCTCTAATGAAAGCAGTGTGAGGGGGAAAAAGTCTTGTGCGTAAGTACATGCCTCCATCTTGAGTATTTTTAAAACCTATGCTGCCTCTGAAACCAATCTGGCCCAAACAGCACCTTTAATCAAACCTCCATCATCACACTTTTACCTGCCACTTTTACACTGAACAACAACATTGACTGCAGAGTTACCCATCTCAGCCACCATTATGGGGACAGGAAGGTAAAGACAAGAACATCTCACATGTGTTGCTGACAATGTGGTTTTGTTTGACTTCTCACATTACAAATGTCACAATTCCCAAGAATATCAGTGCAAAGGAGATTAAAAGTGTCACATTCTCAGTAGCACAACATCTTGGGCAATCAAGTTCAAAAACTGTGCTGACAACAAGCATAGTTTACACGTGCCAGGTGGGGTCTGGGCATAATACTATTATCATGTCTCTGGAGGAAATGCCCTCTTATTTATGCCACAGAGTTGTTGCTTCTATGTATTTTAAACTGTATTTCCAAGGAAAATATGCTGAGGAAGTCTGTGTTTCCACACATTGAGGTTTGGTTGTCTGTTTGCTGATCCATCACACTATTCCCCCTCCCTTCACAGTTTTGGAAAAGTCAATCAATTCCAGTTGCCCTTGACAAAGAGGTATATCCCTTATTACTCTTGAGCAAGGGTATCTTTATAGAGGAGTGCTGGTTTTCCATTGGAACCCTCCATGGGAAAGTCTTCAATGTGACATCAGTCCTTACTAGATAGCAGAAAATCTGCAGGAGAGTTTATCACAGAGAAACAGATCTAGAAAAAAACAGTCTCCACAGAGGCAGCTGATCACACAAATCCTTGTTTCCAACTGCAGCAGCCACCTATTTCCTATAGGGACTGTTAAGTTTTCCTCTTCCACTATTTCAGGTACCATAGTGCACAATCAACCTCATATGATTTTTATACATTAAAAAAAAAAAAGAAAAAATAGGAATAAAAGGGAGTCAGTGGAGTTTTTTCCTTGATAAGCTGAACAACAAAAAAACCTGTGCTTTGTGCTCTTACTTTCCTAAAGTGATCTCTGATCTTAAGGAAGGTGTAGATTTCTTTAGCCTGAAGGACAAACAGGAAAAATTATGGTTAACATGAATGCTCCGTTGCAGCTGCAACACTGGTGATACCAAGAACTTACTCAAAGAGCATTTCATTGCTTCAGCTGGGGATTTCTGTGCCAGAGTAAGCTGCATTTATTTTAAGAGTTCCTGGGAAAGGCGAGCTGTGGCCTGATGATCCATGCCATTACAGCTCCATCCCGATGGGAGCCTTCATGGTGCAACATACACAGACAGTGGTTCCCAGAGCAGGAGAGCACACAGCCCATCCTCTCCCCTGCTCCTCTTCAGCAGAGGCTGGCTGCTTCTGATTCCCTAGTTGTCCTCCCCAAGCCTGGCCGTGACAAGAGTCTTCAGATGCATTCAAATGACAGCTCTCAAGACTCCTGGTCCTTGTTGTGCGTGGTGAAGAAAGAGGTGCTGCACTCCACTACTGATGGCTGAATGAGTTCTTGGTTCTGGATCAACTGCAATGCTTTCCCAGAAAGGGCCATGAGGATCGACTATTGCAGCCTCCTGCAAAATGGCTCTGCCCATGCCTTCAAACTGCTGTTTTGCTCCAGCAATATTTCTTTTTGAGGTCTAGTATCTTCTGAGATCCAGTCTCTGGGCTGGGCTTCCTGTGACTAAGAACTCATCCTCCTCCTACACCCTTTTTCCACTACCTGAATCCAAGATCCCTTTGTTGTTAAACTAGGTCCCATCCTCCAGGTTTACAGAGTCCTCAAACAGGAACTGCCTGGAGACTTGTGATTAGCCTCTGGCAACTTTTGGTCAGCAAAACCTTCTTGCCAGACCTGAGCTTGGGCCTTGAGCTGCTCTAGGAGAGGAAGGTGAGGAGCACAGTGTGGTGACCACTGTGCATGTAAGAGACTCTCGCCATCTCGCCTCACACCAGTGGCCATTGCTGTGCAGGCCAGACCAGAAAGGAAACATGATGTGCTGCACTTCAGAGAATTCTGTTTCTGTATGGAAAAGAGAGAAGGGTGTGAGGACACGTTTGCAGGTCCGTGTCTATCTGTGAACCAGACAACCATCAGGCTGTGGATTTGCGTTTATACATCTGCCTTGGCATGAAATGTGAAGGCAAAGAAAGGAGCTACCTGTCCACAAAGGTGAGGGCATAGGAAGCTTTGGAAGAAGGTGGAAATATTTTTTTTATCCTTGTCTGGCCCGTTGAATGGACAAGCCATACCAAACAGGCACTGCAGCTACTGCAGGGCAGTATTGCCTGGGTGGTCCAGCTGCAAGGCTCAGGTCAGAGGGCTGGTTCTTCCTTCTGTGGAGTGAAAGGGGTGTTTGGCTGGGTAGGGAGGCAGTGGGATGGGTATTCTTGTGGTGTCACACCATCTGCAAGTGTGAAGGTGTGCCTCAAACTTTTTCACACTCAGCAGTGACCTGGTTCCACTCCCACTGCAACCCAGGATGGATCTTCTAAAACTGGGGCAACGATGTCTGGTTTCATTCAGGTGTTGCTCAGGTCAACAACTCCAGCTATTTTACACAAAGTGGTCCATGGTATTTCTACTGTAGACAGACTCCTGTCCCCAGTTTCAAAGTGATCTGTAAACTTGTGCAGACCCTTAGAGCAGTATGAGTGATCCATTTGGGTGTCTGAAAGAGGAAGCTATGAGTCTTGCCACTATCCCAAGGGGACAGGTCCTTTTCGCTCTCTCTTTTGCCTCCCAGCAATGGTTTGAAACTGGTCCCAGTATGTCTGAGCGGTGCTAACACCTGACCTCTCTAACCCGCTTTCTGCACTTAGTGCTTGTCCTGGGTTAGGCCAGAGGGGTCAAAATCTAGGAAGTGATCTGGGCTGCAGGAATGCAGGAAGAAATACAACTTCCTTCCTGCGAGAGAGAGAGCCAATAATCAGGTAGTTTTAAGAATTGATAGGTAGGTAAACCAATTAAAAAGTTGGTCCGCCTTCAAGGAAAAACCATATATAAGCAGAGACTCTCTGACGCTCTTCCTCTTTGGACCTGCTGCTGCTGTGTAGAGAGGAGCAGCTCCTGCTTCTCTCACTGGTGAGGCCCAAGCGCTTCCCCCCCCCCCTCCCCCCCTTTCCAAAGGAGGGATGGGGGGGAGAAGGGAGGTTTTTACGGCAGCCGTGCCGCTGCAGCCGGGCAGGCATGGGGGAGGAAACGATTGGAATTTTCAACAAATCCAGCTCAGCCGGTGTGTCAGCTACACAAGAGGGAGAGCCGGGCCAGGCAAGGACCGGGCCGGACTCCATCCAGCTCGGGCCAGGCCCTGCCCTGTCATCCCGGGCCCAGATGGCCCTACCAGGCCGAGCCAGCTCCGCAGAGCCGGGCAGAGACTCTTGAGAGCGTCTGGCATCCATCTCGGACCTGTTCAAGCAGCCCGGCAAAGAGCACGTGATCCTCACACTGCCGGAGAGAGAGAGACAGAGATTAACTCTCTCCATGCCTGGACTAAACTCACAGACATCCATCCTTCCTCGCAGAGAGAGGAACGAGTGAAGACATCTACATAGTGCAGCGCAGAGACTTTACAGTCAGTGAAGAAAGCAGAACTGATACCTAGAGGGAGGTGCATGGGAAGTTGCTTCAAGAGTAAAGCTGAAAACTCTTTTGGAGAACCATGGTTAGAGACTGAGCTAATAAATTCTCTGTAATATATGAAGATATAGTCCAAAGGGGGATGTGAGGTTCTTATTGCAGCCAATGAACTGAAATACCTAAGTACAGACAAGTAAGTGTTAAAAAAGTACAGCCTGATGAGAAACTAGAACCAAGAGAGAGGAGAGGCTGTGACTCAGAGCCCTGGTCCTGGGGAGAATGCTAGAGAACCTGAGTTGTCAAGAGAACCTGTGCTGCTAAGCACAGAAGAAGGGATTTTCTTTGTTGCTGCAATTGAACTGGGCATCCTTAAAACAGGTACCGTGTGGACTGTTCATAACCCACCATAGTGGCTGTGGGAAGGCTACTGGTGTGGGAGGGATCCACCATTAAGCTGGACTTTGCTCCGGGCGGCGGTTAATGGTGAGGCAGAAGACCCATAAAAACTGTATTTTTCTTACAGAAGATCCATGGTGTAAGCAAAAGAAACTTCTCTTCCTAACTGAACTGGAACAAGAGCTGTTTCTGAGGTGGTAAACTGACTGGAAGTCAAAGTGTTGTCTTTTGTATGTTGTCAGGGAGAATGAAATGGAGAGGTGGGGAAGGAGGGGTGGTCTGGGGAGTTTGTTCTGGTTTTTTTTCTTGAGTTTTTTTTTTCTTTTTTCCCTTTGTCTTAGATATATTAATAAACCTTCTTTGTACTTTATAAAGTTTGAGCCTGCTTTGCCTACTCCTAATCCTTATCTCACAACAAGCAATCAAGTAAATTTAGGTAAGTGTGCTGGCATTTAGCCACAAACCTAAATAAGCGAACTAAAACCACGACATTCAATGGTGCGTTGGCCGGGAATCGAACC